>CM077830.1:35935857-36100857 GCA_039720395.1 Liquidambar formosana
AGAGGGTAAATTACGAATAACCTCCTGACGTATGAGAGTCAACAAAAAACCCCCCTAATGTTCAAAATTAAGTAATACCCTTCAAAATCATTTTAAACGTTGCTTGATTTTAAATATTTAGGAAGAGATATTATTTGATTTTAAATATTAAAAGAATTTTCTGCTAACCTTTCCATAGTTTGGGGAGTTATCCTAATTTACCATTTTTTATTTTTATTTATTTTACTTTAAATGGGTTCAAACTTCAAAGTGCATGGCTTATGCGAGTTGTGTCCTTGTGGGAGTACTAAACCAGTTTGAATGCCCACGCGCACGCACAAACGTACCTTAAGTTTCGCGCTCAACCGGTTGTGGTAACGATAATACTAAAAGATGAGGGGCATAACTGCAAAACAACGTTTTTCCCAATGCCAATGGCCATTAACCTCTTTCTTTACTATTTCTCTGTTGCTTCAGACACTCTCACCCCCACAAAACTGGACAGTAAACAGTCAACACTCTCTCCTCCATTGTTTCCCCACACCTGAGAATGCACAGCAGGGTTCAACTTTCGGCCATGGATTTCCTTGGATTTATCACCGTACCATGGAAATGACCATCCCTAACCCTCGAACGCTCCCAAAAACCAGGTTCAGCTTCTTCCCAAGTTCAATTTCTGCTCCTTCTGTTTGTTTGTTTGATTTTTCGATTCTAAAGAGCATTTTCTTGTCTCACTCGAACAGTAATTTCGTAGTGTTCGTCTGCATTTCCTGATCTCCTGGTACTTCCATTGAAAAGTTAGTTTTTATTTTTTATTTATTTTTTTAACATCTGTTTGGTTACTGAGAAAATAGTGGTTAGTCTCAGAAATTTTATGTGCTTCAGTTTTTCTCGTGAAACAAACGGAGGGTTCGGTTTTGTACCTTGAGAACGGTTTTCTGTTCTCAGAGTCAACCCCATGAAGAAAAAGGAAAGAAAATAAGCGGAACGTGTTCTGGAAAATTTTACTCTGAATTTATTTATTTATTTTTAGAACAACTCACTGTTTGGTCGTGAACTCTGAAAACTAATCTCAGAAACGCATTTTTGTAAAACCATTTAGAAAGTTTCAGAGTATGTTGTTTTTAGTGATTTTATTTTTCTTAAAACAGAAAACACTCAAAACAGAAAGTAGAAAATAGGAACCGAGAACATCATTTTTATGATTTCTGAAAGTGGGCTGTTTTAAAAATTTATTTCCGAAATTACTTTTGGAGAACACGTTCTTAAACGTGTTTTCTGATTTTCTATTTCTCGGCTCTCTTGGGAACCAAATGGAGGGATAGGTACATTTCTTTTTAACCTATAATTTTGACTGTATTGTAATGATTATTTTCTGGTTTTTAGGAGGCTTTTTCGTGCATTGTTTCCTCTGTTGTGGGAATTGTAATGGCGATAGGGGGGATATTGCAGCTCTTGGCGAGAAGTGGTGGTCCTTCTGAAGCGAAATTGGAAGGACTGCTATTAGCTGACTGTTCTTCCTTGGCTGTTCTGCCCAAGCATAAGGCAGAAGGTGTCTTCTGTTCCTAATCTTCCACTGGGGTGTAGATGGTTGACCTCATGAATCAATGTGAGACCGATAGAAGCTGTGGGTAAAGTTGGTACTAGTAAGAATCTTGTGGTCAGGGACCAGAGTGGGTCTGTTTTAGAGATTAAAACTATAAAAGCTTCTGAATCTGGTGTTGAGTCTTACTCTCCTGAAGTTTTGCAAAGTTCGGTGTGGACACAGGTGCTTAAGTCATCAAATGAGTTGGAGTTCAATCTGGAAAAGTCGGTGGTCTTGTCTAATAAGGTGGATGGGCTTGAATTTCTGATTGTTGAACCCATGGGAATTGAGTTGCCTATGGCTTCAGATAATGGAGGACTGATTGACCCATTGAAAGCGTTAGAACATGAAACCTCTGGATTGTTCAAGGATTCACATAAGGTGGATATTGTTGCTCCTGCTGAAGATATGGCTGAGTCAAGGTGTTTGAAATTTGGGTCACCACTTAATTGGCCAATTGCAAGTGGCAATGTTCCAGAGAAGTCAGTGATGCAAAACTATCCTTCTCAGAGAAGAATTTTGGACACCCAAGACTTCCCTTCATTTTGTGGAAGAAATGCCTCACGTCTTAGTAAGGAAGAGTGCGTGAACACTCTTGCTTCCTCGAAGACCAAGAGTTTGGGTCATGAGAAATATGTTGTGAATGACAAATTATTAAAAGAGACTGTAGGGACTAATGTCAAACAATTAGGGGATGATGTTCAAGATGAAGACAGCCTCAAGAGTAAATTTCAAGCGGTTGCTTCTAAAAATTCTGGGGATCAAGTTCAAGCTGAATCTGAAGGAGATGGTACTAAAGAAGCAAGCAAGCAAGTTGGTACTGGAACATTTTTTAAAAATAGGCTGGATTGGGAGGATACAAGAGAAAAGAGCTTTAGACCCCCTTGCAATAGTTATCTTAATCATCCAGACCATAAGCCCCTAACAGAAAGTAAAGAACATGAAATGGAAGTGGGAGGTTTGGAGGGGAAAGCGGGTACGGATAGTGTGGTTTGCAACGAGGAAGTGAGAAACTTGGAGGGGAATTTGGAGAAGCAGAGCAAGGTTTACAATGGGGAAGTAGGAGGTTCAAAGGGGAATGTGGGGAAGGAGATTGTGCTTTATGATGGGGAACTGGGAGGTTTGAAGGGGAAAGTGGGGAATGACGTTGTGGTTTACAATGGGGAAGTTAGAGGCTTGGAAGGGAAAGTAGGAAAAGAGAGTGTGATTCACACAAAGGACAAAAATCTGAAGAGAAAAAGTTCAGGTTCATCCACTAGTAATTATCATTTTCAAAGAGAAGATGTGGGTTTGAAATTTTCCATGGACAGGGTGATTGTTCAAGGTCTGAAGAGAAAAGCTTCAGGGTCATCAGCTTGTAAGTATCAATTTCAAAGAGAAGATATGGGTTTGGATTCTGCCATTGGCAGGGTAATTGTTCAAGGTTTGATGGCTGCACCAAATTTTCGATGGAGGCATGCGAAAGGGGCCTTCAAACGTAGCCAATATGAAGACAACCTCAAGAGCGAATTTAAAGAGGTTGTTTCTAAAATTTCTGGGGAGCATGTTCAAGCTAAATCTGAAGGGGATGGTACTAAAGAAGCGAGCAAGCAAGTTAAAACTGGAACATTTTTTGAAATTAGGGCAGATTGGGAATATAAGGGAGCAAAGGGCCTTAAAGTTCCTTGTGAGAGTTATCTTAATCGTCTAGACCAGAAGTCCTGGACAAACAGTAAAGAAGGTGACATGGAAGTGGTGGGTTTGGAGGGGAAAGTGGGGAAGGATATTGTGGTTTGCAATGGGGAAGTGGGAGGCTTGGAGGGAAAATTGGGTAAGGAGATTGTGGTTTACAATGGGGAAGTGGGAGGTTTAGAGGGGAAAGTGGGGAAGGATATTCTGGTTTACAACCGGGTAGTGGGAGGCTTGGAGGGGAAAGTGGGAAAAGAGAGTGTGGTTCACACAAAGGCCACAAGTCTGGGGAGAAAATTTTCAGGTTCATCCACTAGGAAGAATCAATTTCAAAGAGATGATGTGGGTTTAGAATCTACAATGGGCAGCATGATTTTTCAAGGTGTGGTGGCTAGTAAGAATCAATTTCAAAGAGATGTGTGTTTGGGATCTACAATGGGCAGGGTGATTGTTCAAGGTTTGATGGCTACACCAAATTTTCCATGGAGGCAGCGCAAAGGATCCTTCAAACCTACATCTGGTGAAGACAACCTCAAGAGTAGATTTAAAGAGATTTTTTCTAAAATTTCTGTGGACCAAATTCAAGCTGAACTTGAAGGGGATGGTACTAAGAAAGCAAGCAAGCAAGTTGAAGCTGGAACATTTTCTGAAATTAGGGTGGTTCGGGAAGCTAAAAGAGAAAAGAGCCCCAGATCCCCTTGCAAGAGTTATGTGAATCATCCAGACCATAATTCCCAGACAGACAGTAAAGAAGGTGAAATAGAACGGGGTTTAGAGGGGAAAGTAGGTAAGGATATTGTGGTTTGCAATGGGGAGGTGAGAGGCTTGGAGGGGAAAGTAGGGAAGGTGGTTTGCAACAAAGAAGTGGGAGGCTTGGAGGGGAAAGTGGGAAAAGGGAGTGTAGTTCACACAAAGGATAGAAGTCTAAAGAGAAAAATTTCATGTTCATCCTCTAGTATGAATCAATTTCAAGGAGAAGATGTCAGTTTGGCATCTGCCAGGGGTAGGGTGATTGTTCAAGGTTTGATGTCTGCATCAAATTTGTCATGGAGGCATGGGAAAATGGCCATTAAACCTAAACTAGATGAAGACAACCTCAAGAGAAAATTTAAAGCTGTTGTTTCTAAAATTTCTGGGGATCAAGGTCAATTTGAATTTGAAGGGGATGCATCTAAAAAAGTGAGCAAGCAAGTTGAAATTGGAACATTTTCTGAAATTATGGTGGATCAGGAGGGTACAAGAGAAGAGAGCTTTAGATCCCCTTGCGATAGTTATCTGAACTATCTATATCATAGGTCAACAGATAGTAAAGAACATGAAATGGAAGTGGGGGTTTTAGAGGGGAAAGTGGGGAAGGATATTGTGGTTTACAACAGGGAAGTGGAAGACTTGGAGGGAAAATTGGGGAAGGAGATTGTGGTTTACAATGGGGAAGTAGGAGGTTTGGAGGGGAAAGTTGGGATGGATATTGTGGTTTACGATGGGGAAATGGGAGGCTTCGAGGGGGAAGTGGGAAAAGAGACTGCCATGGACAGGGTGATTGTCCAAGGTTTGATGGCTGCAACAAATTTCCAGGGGGGGAAAGGTGCTGTCAAACCTAACCCAGCTGGTGCGAGGCAAGGAAGCAAAGGAAATAAACATGGATTATCAGGGCATGAAAAATCCAAGTATTTTTTAAGGTCAAGAAAGGCTGACACAGAAAATCTGGAAGGTAAATACATGAAGAAATCGCCTTGTGGAGGGAAGGCTGCTTGTCATGCTATGAATGAACTGGATGTCAGAGATGAGGTAGATTATTTTGAGCATGAGGAGCTGGGAACTATGCAAGGAAGCAAAGGAAATAAACATGAATTATCAGGGCATGAAAAATCCAAGTATTTTTTAAGGTCAGCAAAGGCTGACACAGAAAATCTGGGAGGTAAATACATGAAGAAGAAATCACTTTGTGCAGGAAATGCTGGTCATCATGCTATGAATGAACTGATTGTCAGGGATGAGGTAGATTATTTTGAGCATGCGGACAAACATGAAAATATTCAAGTTGGCTTCAAACCTAACTCAGCTGGTGGTGTGCAAGGCAGCAAACGAAATAAGCATGATTTATCAGGGCAAGTAAAATCTAAGTATTTCTTAAGGTCAACCAAGGCTGGCACAGAAAATCTGGGAGATAAAAATGTGAAGAAGAAATCACCTTGTGCGGGAAAGGCTGCTTACCATGGTATGAATGAACCAGTTGTTAGGGATGACATAGATTCTTTTGAGCATGAGGAGGAACATGAAAATTTTCATGTGTGCTTCAAACCTAACTCGGCTGGTGGTATGCAAGGAAGCAGAGGAAATAGGCATGATTTATCAGGGCAAGTAAAATCTAAGTATCTCTTAAGGTCAAAGGCTGGCACAGAAAATCTGGGTGGCAAAAACGTGAAGAAGAAATCACCTTGTGCAGGAAAGGCTGCTTATCATGGTATGAATGAACCAGTTGTCAGGGATGAGGTAGATTCTTCTGAGCATGAGGAGGAAAATGAAAATTTTCATGTGGGTCGTAGATCGCATGATTTTGATGTGAACCTTTCTCCTTTTTGTCCCAGTAGTTCAAATGGGAAAAGTGGTGATCATGATGCTATTGTCACCCGTGAGAAAGTGAGGGAGACTTTGCACCTGTTCCGAGCTGCTTGTAGGAAACTTATGCAGGAAAAAGCAACAAAGTCGGAAGAAGGAAGAGCTTCTAGAAGGGTGTTTTTGCAAGCGGCAAGGATTCTCAAGGATAAAGGGAAATTTGTTAACAGTGGCAAACAAATTGTGGGACCTGTCCCGGGAGTAGAGGTTGGTGATGAGTTTCATTACAGGGTGGAGCTTGCTACCATTGGCCTTCATCACCACTTTCTGGCTGTTATAGATTACGTGAAGCAAGGTGGAAGAGTCCTCGCTACAAGTGTAGTAGCTTCTGTGAATCATGGCAATGATATAGACAATTCTGATATCTTGATATGCACAGGGTCAGGTGGATACATAATGGGTCGGAATAGGCAATCTGAAGATCAAAAGCTTGAAAAGGGAAATCTTGCTCTGAAAAATAGTATTTATGCGAAGAATCCTGTAAGGGTCATCCGTGGATTTAGAGAAACAAAGGCCTCTTATTCATCGGATACAAGAGCTAAGGCAGTTACATATATCTATGATGGACTGTACTTGGTGGAGAGATGTTGGCAAGAATTGGGGACACACGGTAAGCTGGTTTTTAAGTTTCATTTAGGAAGAATTCCAGGTCAACCAAAGGTTTCTTGGAATGAGGTGAAGAAGTCCAGAAGATTCAAAATACGGGAGGGTCTCTGTGTAAATGATATTTCGGAAGGGAAAGAATTAATTCCAATTTTCACTGTGAACACCATAGATGATAAGAAACCCCCACCATTCAAATACATAACCAGCATGATGTATCCCAATTGGTGCCGTCCTATGCCTTTTAAGGGCTGTAATTGTACTGGTAGATGCTCAGATTCTCAGAAATGTTCTTGTGCAGTCAAAAATGGAGGAGAAATTCCTTATAACTATAACGGGGCTATTGTTGAAGCAAGGCCCCTAGTGTTCGAGTGCGGTCCTTCTTGCAAGTGCCCTCCATCTTGTCATAATAGAGTCAGCCAGCAGGGTATCAAATATCAGCTTGAAATCTTCAAAACTGAATCAAGGGGCTGGGGTGTCAGATCCCTTAATTCCATTTCCTCTGGAAGCTTTATATGTGAGTTGTTGGGAGAGCTCCTGGAAGACAAGGAAGCTGAGCTAAGAACTGGTAATGATGAGTATCTGTTTGATATTGGGCAAAACTACAATGATCATAATCTCTGGGGTGGACTTTTGAATTTCACACCCAATGCGCAAACAAGTTCTTGCGAAGTTGTGGAGGATGGTGCCTTCACCATTGATGCCGCGCAGTATGGAAATGTAGGGAGGTTTATCAACCATAGTTGTTCCCCTAACCTTTATGCCCAAAATGTTCTTTATGATCATGAGGACAAGAGAATGCCTCACATAATGCTCTTTGCTTCTGAAGATATTCCTCCTTTGCAGGAGCTGACTTACCATTACAATTATACGATAGACATGGTTCGTGACTCTGATGGAAATATTAAGAAGAAGAGTTGTTATTGTGGTTCTCCGGAGTGCACTGGTAGGATGTATTGAGGCATAGTATCAGATAATTTTCAATTTCATGAGAAATGGAGTTTCCTTGCTTTCTCAGTGTAAGTTCCTTGTGAATTTCATCATTTTTCTGCCTCCACACATTTCTGTGCACATTTTGTTCTTTCGTCCTCCTTTTTTTTTTTTTTTTTTTTTCTGTAGAATAATTTGTTTTGTTGTATGACTTGTTCTCTTTTTGGTATTTAATGAATGAATGTATTGTATATGTGGTGTCTCAACACATGCACACAAATGAAACATAGCACGCATGGACATTATTGTTGCTATAAAATGCCAATACACTCATGTGTGCACATGACAATTTCTAAGCTCTAATAGCATTAAAATGTGCATAACATGAGATGATGAAATAATAGATGCAATCTCTTACGATTTCTCTACATTCAATTTTGGAAAATATGTGCATTTAGGAAACATGTGTATTTGGATTCTCTTTTTATACACTGCAGTTGTTTTGGTCGTTCTTACCAATTTGTGCTTGTAAAAGTGTTATGCTCTCAAAGTTTCTCACAATATTAAACCCCAAGGGTAGCTCAGTTGGCAACTCATCTCAGAAAGTTGAAGTCCTGAGTTCTACTCTTGCTAAACCCCTTGGGCTACCCACACAAGGTTTCATGGTTCTTATGGGCCTTGGATTTACTTGGTGCACTTGAGTTGTGGGGTTTTATATGGGCCCGAGGTTTGCCCAAAGGACTTCCTCCTTATCAAAAAAAAGTTTCTCACAATATTTTGGTGATATGCAAAAGAAAATATAACACCACTGGCTTTAGTGTTTGTAAGTGCTGATTTTGGTTACGGGGTCCTCCTTGTAAAGTGTTGGCCTTGTATGTTTTTAGAATGCCCAAATACATACCAGGGTTCGAGAACGAGTTGAGATTATTTTTGACACACATAATGGTTATGTTTGTGTTTGTCTGAGTGTCTCTGAATCATGGCTATTGTTATTTGTAAACATGTTCAAATTATCCCAGAGTCTAGTATCTCCTATGTCAAAAGAGAGCATAAAACTTTTGTAACTGGATTGTTAGGCAATCTCTCAAATATTTGCTCCAGTTTGAGAATGAGTTAAAGATTATTTTTGACACGCATAATGGTTATGTTTGTGTTTGTCTGAGTGTCTGTACATCATGGCTATTGTTATTTGTAAATGTTCAAATTATCCCAGAGTCTAGTATCTCCTATGTCAAAACAGAGCATAACACTTTTCTAACTGGATTGCTAGACAATCTCTCAAATATTTGCTCCAGTCTGAGTGGTTGATGCTACAACCCCAAAATGTCCCTTACACATCCTTGGGAGGATTTCCATCATCCCTGAAGTTTTATTCTGCCACATTACCACTCCTCCAAGCATCTTTGTTCATTGAAATTTTACAAACGTGTGGGAAATCCTCCATAAAAGAAGTTTCCTCACGCCCAATGTCATCGTTAGCAAAATATTGGTTTTTTTTTTTTTCTTATTTTTTTTTTAAAGAAAAAAAATTTGTCATCGTTAGCAAAAGATTTTATTTATTTATTTATTTTTATTAAACTAGCTTTCCTAATATTCTAGCCATAATCTGTGTGACATTTTATTCCCTTATATGCATATCATGTACTTGGGCGACTGCCTAGGCTACAAGCAGGGCCATTGCCTAGGTTGCTTAGGTGTTTTAAAGTTATGGTGAAAACCTCAAATTTGATGAACGTGTTTAAACAATAAATTTATTTATTTATTTTTTTTGGCAATGGCTCCCCCATAAACAAATTTGTAAACTTTATAGCCACACAAAATTACCCTTATTCAAGTTGACCTAATTCCACGACCTGTAACTTTGTTGGTCACTCCCAAACCTTTTCTGTGAACCAGAGTCTCCTTTTGCAACCTCTCCTTGCTAATATATATATATATATATATATATATATTCATTTTGAAATGAAACAAACATTTTAAGATTTTCCAAAATGAAAATTATTGTCAAACAAAATGGAATGGAGGGTACTCTACAGATATAATTAGTAAGCTGTTGACAGCAGATATGGATGAGTACCCTCCTTGGTCCCTTGTACAAATTACCACACTTCCAAGAGATGTATCTCATCCACAATTGTAAGCTGTGATTGTAAGAGTTTTTGAAGGGAAAAAAATAAAAAAATCCCGGAATGCTTTTAACTTCGATGTACTCGTACTGTTTTGGAGCCGTTGATCCATGAAAAAGAGAGACTACACTTGCCAAAAAGAAAAAAGAGAGACTATGTGAGAGCCATTGTAATATTCATGTAATTTAGGAGGGGGAAAAAAAAAAAGAGTTGGATTTCTCATTATGTTTGTAATCATTCTTTCTCCATATTTATTAAAAGACATTTATTACTAGAAAACACTACACTATTGATAAACATGAGTAGATTCGAGTGGGCCTATGGGGGCACGTGACCCCATTTCATTTTTTATTTTTTATTTTTGTTTTTATTTTTTACACATATTTGTTATTAAAATACTTTCTTAAATTCTCATGATTCCCATCTTTTAAAACTCATTTTCAATAGCTCTTACACTCTAACCATTCTTTTTGCCATATTTATTACTAGAAGACACTCTTACTAAGACTCACACTTTCCATCCCTCCAGAGTTCACTTTCTATAGATTTTACGCCCTAAACCCTCTCTCTCATATTTATTAAAAAAACATTTATTACTAAAATACACACTCTCATACTCTCACATTTTCCATCATACAAGACTCACATTTTGAACAACTCTCACACGCCCTAAGCGTATTTTCTCTCACCAGATTTATTAAAAGAATTTATTACTAGAAGACATTACAATATCAATAAACATGGATGGATTTGAGTGGGCCTATGGGGGCACGTTACCCCACTCTATTTTTTGTTTTTTATTGTTATTTTTATGCATATTTTTTTTACTAAAAGATGCACTTTCTCAAATTCTCACACCTCCCATCTTTTAAGACTCATTTTCAATAACTTTCACACCTTAGTCCTTCTTTTTGCCATATTTATTACTAAAAGACACTCTTATTGAGACACACTTTTCATCCCTCTAGAGTCTCACTTTCAAAAGATTTCACACCCTAAACTCTTTTTCTCCCATATTTATTAAAAGACGTTTATTACTAAAATACACACTCTCATATTCTCATTTTTTCCATCCTTCAAGACTCTCACTCTTAACAGCTCTTACATGAGCCCTAAATGTATTTTCTGTCACCATATTTACTAAAAGACATCTATTACTAGAAGATATTACAATATCGATAAGTATGAGTGGATTTGAGTGGGTCTACGGGAGTCTGTGACACCACTCCAGTTTTTGTTTTTTGTTTTTATTTTTATTTTTTTATAAGTATTTGTTACGAAGATACGTTCTCAAATTCTCATGTTTGTCATCTTTTAAGACTCATTCTCAATAACTCTTACACCCTAACCCTTCTTTCTGCTATATTTATTACTATAAGACACTCTTATTGAGACTCATACTTTCCATCCCTCTAGAGTCTTACTTTCAATGAATTTCATGCCCTAAACCCTTTCTCTCCCATATTTATTAGAAGATGTTTATTACAAAAATATACACTCTCATACTCTCACACTTTCCATCATACAAGACTTTCATTTTGAATAGCTCTCACATGCCCTAAGCGTATTTTCTCTCACCAGATTTGTTAAAAGACATTTATTACTAGAAAACACTACAATATCGATAAGCATGTGGATTCGAATGGGCCTATGGGGGCATGTTACCCCATTCTATTTTTTGTTTTTATTTATTCTTTATACATGTTTTTTTTACTAAAAGACGCACTTTCTCAGATTCTCATGCTTCTCATCTTTTAAGACTCATTCTCAATAGCTCTCACATTCTAACCTTCCTTTTTGCCATATTTATTAGTTATTACCAAAAGACACGCTCATTGAGATTCACATTTTCCATCCCTCCAGAGTCACACTTTCGATAGATTTCACATCCTAAACCCTTTCTCTCTCATATTTATTAAAAGACATTTATTACTAAAATACACTATCATATTCTCACACTTTCCATACTTCAAGACTCTCACTTTGAACAACTCTCACGTGCCCTAAACGTATTTTCTCTCAACATATTTTTTAAAAGACATTTATTACTAGAAGACACTACAATATCGGTAAGCATGGGTGGATTCAAGTGGGCCTATGGGGGCACATTACCCCACTCTATTTTTTGTTTTTATTTTTTATACATATTTTTTTTCTAAAAGTCGCACTTTTTAAAATCTGTCACGCTTCCCATATTTTAAGACTCATTCTTAATAACTCTCACACCTTAGCCATTCTTTCTACCATATTTAGTAGTTATTACTGAAAGACACCCTTACTAAGACTCACACTTTCCGTTCCTTCAGAGTCTTACTCTCAATAGATTTCACACCCTAAACTTTTTCTCTCCCATATTTATTACTCCCTCCGTTTCAATTTAAGTGGCCTCCTTTCCATTTTGGGATGTTTCAAAATAATTGTCACATTCAAAAAGTCAAAGATCCTTTTTGTTAGATTTCCTAAATTACCCTAAAAAAGTCTTTTCTCTCTTTCCAATATTTTGTACACTTGAGGGCAAAATTAGAATTTTAAAACTTAAATAATAATTTGAAAACATTTAATAAAGTTACCTAAAAAAAAGTGTTTTTTCAAAGGGGATAATCAAATTGAAATGGAGGGAGTAAAAGACTTTTTTTTTTCTTTTTTTCCCTCGGAACATTAAGAGGGGTTCAAACTCCTAAGATATCCTACTTCTACCCTTTTCCCCAACTTCTCTCATCACTAGATTGGCGTTTATTACTAAAATACACACTCTCATACTCTCACACTTTCCATCCTTCAAGACTCTCACTCTCAATAGCTCTCACGCACCTTAAACGTATTTTCTCTCACCATATTTATTAAAATACATTTATTATTAGAAGACACTACAATATTGATAAGCATGACTGGATTTGATTAGGCTTACGGGGGCACGTGACCCCATTCTATTTTTTTCTTTTTATTTTTATTTTTTATACATATTTGTTACTAAAAGACACACTTCCTCAAATTCTCATCTTTTCCATCTTTCAAGACTCATTTAATAGCTTTCACACCGAAAGCTCGCTTTCTCCCATATTTATTACTAAAAGACACCCTTACTGAGACTCTCACAGTTTCCATCCCTTTAGTCTCACTCTCAATTGATTTCACGCCCTAAACCATTTCACTCCCATATTTATTAAAAGATGTTTATTACTAAAATACACACTTTCATACTCTCACACTTTCCATCCTTCAAGACTCTCACTCTCAATAGCTCTCACGTACCTTAATCGTATTTTCTCTCATCATATTTATTAAAGGACATTTATTAATAGAAGACACTACAATATTGATGAAGCATGGCTAGATTCGATTAGGCTTATGGGGGCACATGACCCCATTCTATTTTTTGTTTTTTATTTTTATTTTTTATACATATTTGTTACTAAAAGACACACTTCCTCAAATTCTCACCCTTTCCATCTTTCAATACTCATTCTCAACAGCTCTCACACCGAAGGCCCTCTTTTTCCCATATTTATTATTAAAAGACACCCTCATTGAGACTCTTACACTTTCCATCCCTTCAGTCTCACTCTCAATTGATTTCACGCCCTAAACCATTTCACTCCCATATTTATTAAAAGATGTTTATTACTAAAATACACACTCTCATACTCTCACACTTTTCATTCTTTCAGACCCTCATCCTTAACTGCTCTCACATGCCTAAATGTTTTTTCTCTCACCATATTTATTAAAAGACGTTTACTACTGGAAGATACTATCAGACTTTCACACTTTCCATCCCTTAAGACTAACTCTCAGTAGTTTTCACGCCTTAAACCCTCTTTTTCTCAAATTTATTACTAGAAGATGCTCTCTTTTGGTTTCTCACACTTTCCATCCCTCAAGAGTTTCACTCTCAACAACTCTCATGCCCTAAACATACTTTCTCTCACACATATTTATTAAAAGACGTTTATTACTAGAAGACACATACTCTCAGAGTCTCACACTTTTCATCCCTCAGGACTCTAATTTTTAACAACTCTCATGCCCTAAACCATTTCTATCCATTATTTATTACTAAAAGATGCTCTATCTCTTAGACTCTTGCACTTTCCATTCCTTAAGACTCTCATTCTCAATAGCTCTTATGTCTTAAACCCTTTCTCTCCCCTACACTCTCAATCTCCTTCTCTTTCTCTCTCTTGATCTTAAACACAACCATGCTCGCTTAGTTTTTTGCTATGATCAGAACATGGTTATGCTACCACACTCCAAAGCATGACTATGTTGTCTCTAGATTGATTAAACAATTTCAATCTAGCAATATTTGATCTCTCTCACCGTCTCAATCAAATACAAAGAAGGTAGGAAATCCCCATATCAATTATGGAAAAATTTGAATACAAAAAAAGAATATTAAAAAAATATTACATGTAGATCTAGGGTTCTCTCTCCCTCTTTCTCAATTTGATTCTCTCTTCATGAGGTTTGATTCTATGAGGTTCAGATTCAACTATAAATAAGGTAATAAATCCATTTGAGTTGGAGTTTGATTATTTCATTATTTTGGAGTTTTTAATTTGTATTTGGGGTAGAATTACTTTAATTATTTTTTTTCGTAATAAATTTCTCATTGAGATTGTGGTATGTTTTTTCAAATTATCAGAGAAGAGAATACTAAGACTCTAGCCTTTAGGAGTACCTCCAAGTCCAAGAGAACAAGACAGAAGCATTCTAATTTCTAAGAGGTACTGTAGGAATTTGTGGGATTATATAATATTGATTTGTTGGATTTTTGGGATTTAAGTTTTTGCATTTCTAAATGCACATTGGTTTATCATATTTTTGGGATTATATCATGATGTGTGATTTATGTGCGAACTTAGGAATTTATGTGAATATTAGATTTATGTGCTAATTAGGAATTTATGGATTTATGTGAAGCTAAAATCCCTTTAAATCATTCTAATAGTCATATACTCACATCAATATAAGATTTATGTGCTAATTTAAGCATTTAGAAATTTATGTGAATATAAAATCCCTTCAATGAATATTATCGACACATTATTAGATCATCCGACAGCTTGTGGATATCCAATAGCCATTTATTTTTTAGTCAATTTTCTCACATTTTCTTCCATGTTTGTTTTTCTCTCTTTCAAAATCTGAAAGTTGGTTGGAGTAGAAAAAAAATGGAGACTAGAAAATGTATTTTTTTTTCTTAACTAAAATAGCTAAAGAATAGCTAGTAGCCTTAGAGATATATGCTCTAAAGAGCATTTCTAAGAAGGCTCCATATTCTTTCCCTATTTTGGTCTTTATTTCATGGTTTAATATTTAATTAATTGCTGCAATTAGTATAGAAATTTGAAATTAGGGGTCAATAACTCAATATTCAAAGACTTATGCCATTTTTCTTTTTGCTATTAACTTTCTTGTGAATCCATCAATTAGGAAATAAATTTTTGGAAAGACTTTATTACCTAAATTAAAATTTTTAAAAAATGTATTGAGAAATCCCAGAGGAAAAAAAAAACAAAAACAACAACAAAAGGAAAATGACCATTTTTTCGAACAAGAATTGAATTAGGCATTATATATAAAAATCTTTTATTTTTAATTGCACTTGATGTAACTTTGTATCAAATGCACTCTAAAACTTTTACCCATAACTCGTACATTGAAATCAATGGCCTTCTCATATGAGCGATCCATGCCAAAAATCAAGTTGAGTCTCGTTGATCTGAGACTGATTGCTATTCGATCCAAAACTTATACTTTTCAATCAATAACAATTGCTCATTTATGAATGAGACTCTTTATCTTGGATCACATGATTTTTGGCATGCATGAGTTACATATGAATCAAAATTAGGGGTGCAACTTGGTTCGGGAAATTCCGAGGACCGGACCGTTCCGAGCAATTCGGTCCGGGACGGGACGGGACAAACAGTGTTCAGGATAGGACTCGGGACAAATTTTAAAAACCAAATTTTTTCGGGACGGGACTTGGTTTAGGGGTGTTCAGTACCGTCCCGTACCGAATTCCCGGACCGAGTACCGATTAAATATAATGTTATATATATATTTTTATATATATAATATATAATTATATATTACTAATATTTCGGAATATTTTCGCCTTTCAGCCCTTTCCGACACCGTTTCATTGTAACTTAACAAAACAAAAAATCAATAAAACCCATTTTGACATTTTGAATTTTTTACTTTTGCCTAAAAACAAAAAAACCGGTATGAATGAATGAATGAATTATAATTAATGATTATGTATTTATGATTTTATATAGCCTATTTTGTGGAAGAGCAGATATATGTAGCTCATTTTGTGGCTAATCAAGTTGACAATTTTTAATTGGAAGTAGTTATTTTTAATTTTTAATTCAAGGAAAACAAACTGATAAAATACCGAGAACCGGATCGTTCCATCCCGGTATTTTTCGGGATGGGACGGGACGAGACAATATTAAATTCGGTTCGGTTCCGGTATTGATTTTCAAGTCCCGAATTACTTTGGGATGTGACTAATATACCCCTGTCCTGGACCGTCCCGGACCGAGTTGCACTCCTAATCAAAATTAATCCAATGGTGGGTTTCACAAAATACAATTCGTAGATAAGAATTTTGAAATGCACTTGATGCAAAGTTACATTAGGTGCACTCAATAATAAAAGGACTATATATATATATGGGAAATTAATTGAATAAATATATATATATCCAATTGAACAAGAATATAGGATAATATATATATATATTTTTTGATAATAATATAGGATAATATATTATAGAGGGTAAATTACACGTCAATTTTTGCAAAATCCCTCTCGACTTTAAAACTGAACAACTAACCCTTTAATTATCAAATTGTTACACTTTCCCTCTCCTATGAATTTAATGCATATTCTTATTAAATTTTCATCAAATTTTTGATCTATTATTGTCAAATTTAGTGCCCAAAACCAATTGTAAAAGTGTAGTTTGTACATTAAATCCGCTTAATTCCATTTTCATTAGATTTTCTAATGAAAAAAACAGAGGAGTGGAAAAAGTGTAACAATTGGATAGTTAGAGGGTTATTTGTTCAGTCTTAGAGTTTTGGGAGGTTTTGTAAAAATGAACCTATAAAGGGGGTTTTGGTATAATTTACCGTATTTATATGTAATGAATAGCATCCAAAGAAAAAATAATAATAATAATAATAATAAAACCCTTACAAGTTACTTCATAGTAAAATAATTTATTTTATTATATTAAAGGCTCTGCCCCTCAAAAGTATCTAATTGACAAATTTACACCAATAAACAAGTCGTCTTTCATGCAAGGGCCATATGGTGGCACCTTTCTTGTTATTAGCCCTAGCTAACAAACCCAACCAGGTGTAGTACGCCTCTTGAAGAGGCTTTAAATGCAAACCAAAAATAAAAATAAAGAAGAGGCTTTAAATGGAAAACAATGCCTCTGTGGCATGAACTGGCTCCATTTTTAGGGGCAAGAACTATCTACGGTTGGGTTCACCCTAATATTTGATACTAAAAAGCAATCTAAGGGTGTTCGGTGCTTGAGTGTAATGGTTCAATTCGATTGGTATTTCTGTGAGGTGGCTGTGATTCGTTATCGTTGGAGGCTGAATAAAAACAAATACGTTAGGAGATCTGAGCTCACTTTGCCTGAGGGTCACATAAGAGGGCAAAAGGGTTTGTTAGGGTGTCATCATGAAGGGCCTTACCCTTCCACATGCAAATTAATTAAAGGGCAAACTATATATTAGTGTCACGAACTTAACCCCCAGTTTCAATGTGGTATATTAACTTTCAATTTGCACAATTTAGTGCATCAACTGTGTATCCATGTGTCAATGTAGGAAATCAACGGACGGACGTTGGATTCATAACGGTGAAAGTCACGAGCACACACGTGGTGGCCAGCTGTACCTACGTGGCATCCTACATGGCAGATGAACCAATTTCCCACCATTTTCAGAGCACGTGCTCTGCACGTGAGGATTAGTTCAATCAATAAGCCATTCTCCCCCATTTGAGAGCACATGGTCTGCACGTGAGGGTTAATTTACCTTTACCTTCACCCTGTATGCTACTGGACACGATCTAGGGCTCAAAACAGAGAGAGAAATAGGGCGAGTGAGAGAGAGAGGCGATGGAGGCTTGATCTGGATCTGGACAGGGCTGGAGCGGGTTACCGGCGAGATCCAGCCGTCGATCCGACCGCTGATCGAACCCCACGAAGTCCCCATTTGTTGTCGGAACCTCTGCTGCACCTTCGCCATCGAGACCCCCTTGTCCGCCACTGCTCGAACACCACAACCAACGAGATCCAACATCAATCGCTAAAACCCTCCGACAAGACCCATTGTTGAAACCCTTCGCCGCCTTCCAATCGCTGACAAATGAGTAGGCAACTTCTATAACACCATCTCCGACATCAGCGAAGCAACAACGATCTTCTCTTTAATTTGTTTTCCTCTGTTTTTCTTCTTTTTCTTTTTTTCCTTCCCTCTCCTACCTCCGATCTCATTCTCTTCTTCCTTCCCGTGGTGAGAACTGTAGCAACGAGGGGCAAATGTTCCCATATTTGCACATAAGGGGATAGGGCTGAGAGATAGAGAGGTGGCTGTCGTTGAGGTCTTGCTACCGTGCTCTGTTCCAATGTTTGGCTGGAAAAAATGGAGTTGGTCGGAGTATAGAATCTATGGGTTGACCGGAGTGGTCACGTGCAGACCATGTGCTCTCAAATGGGGGGAGAATGGCTTAATGATTGAACTAATCCTCATGTGCAGAGCACGTGCTTTGAAAATGGTGGGAAATTGGTTCATCTGCCATGTAGGATGCCACGTAGGTGCTAGCTGGCCACTACTTGTGCGCCCGTGACTTTCACTGTTATGAATTCAACGTCCGTCCATTGATTTCCTACATTGACACACGGATGCACAGTTGATGCACTAATTGTGCAAATTGAAAGTTAATATACCACATTGAAACTGAGGGTTAAGTTCGTGACACTAATATGTAGTTTGCCCTTAATTAAATTTGGCTGACCGTTTTAAAACTAGTGAGGTTTATTTAGATTTAGATCCATTTGTACCCAATCTACATTTGTACCCAATCTAGATTGATATTATGTTGCCAATGGCTGTTGGGTCTACTGGCATGTTCTATTACAGTAGAGATATGGGGTTTGTGGAGGTCTTGATTTCGATTTTTCGTTGATATGTACGTGTGTTCTCCTATCGTTTTGGAATTAAAAAAAGATTGATTTTCGGGAGAAATATCCTCCATGGTACAACAAAATTTGGATCATTTAAAGTTAGTGGGTCCTACATAAATTTGTGGTCCCTACATTCTATAAATGGTCTAGATTTCATTGGACTATTCAATTAATGGAGAAGAGCCTCATTCTTAATGGAGAAGAGCCTCATTCTCGAAAATGTATAAAAGGGGATGGACTTTCCATTCCTAAAGAAAGGAAACCTTCTTTCTTTCCGCTTCATTTCTTTTTTGCACTCTTGTTTAACATTAATTCTTGCAAGTGAGCGAAGATACCCCATTGTAATTTTTTTTTTCAGCCTAAATAAAGAATCACAACCGTTACATAGAGATACCAATAGAATTTACCCAAGACACTCACACACCCAACACGTTCCCTTTGATTTCTTTTAAGTATCGAAGTTTATGGTAAAACTCAACAGTGGATGGTTCTTGCCCCTAATTAAGTGAGACCTAGTTCATGCCACAAAGGCAAAAAGGGTGCCCTTGGTGACGTTCTATGTTGAATTATTTTCCATCGAAAGCCTCTTCTAAAAACATACTACACCTGGTTGGGTTTATTGGCTAGCAGCCAAGGAATCTAGCAGAGAGGAACAAATGTGCCCTCTGATACGTTACCGACAATAAAGGTTGCACTACATGCCTTGACAGGCTTGCATAAGTAACTCCTTGTTCATGGGTGGGTATTTGTCAATTCGATACTTTGAGGGACTGAGTCTTAAATATGAGAAATTTTTTTTCTGTGGAGTAGCTGGTAAGGGCAATTTTTATTTTCTTTCGATTTTGGACGCCATACATTGTATATAATATTTTATCTTATATATATAGGATTTTCTTAACGTGTGCCCTAAAGGCATATGCTAAACTGCAATTAATGACCCAATCATCATATTGGAAATTATGAAAATGCATTGTAAATTATGAAAGTTGCTTGGAAAATTGTGAAAATGCTTGAAAAACTGTGAAAACACATTTTTCATGCAATGATTGGATTATTAATTGTAACTTAACATGTGTCGTTAGGACACACGTTAAGAAAACACACACACACACACACACACACACACACACACACACATATATATATATATATTCATTCAATTATTTCCCATATAAAATAAAGGAAAAAAAGCCTAATTTTTCACTAGACATGTGTCTTGCATATACTAATTAAATCTCTAGCCAAAGCTAAATTTTAACTCAATCTTAAAAAAACATTGCTTCAATGGTTAGTCATTCCTTTACTTAAATTTGTCTTAATTTGAATTAAATCATTAGTTCTATTTGATTCAAGATTTGGCTTTAACCCAAATACAATCAGACAGCGTGATATAGATTGTTTCACGTGTAAAACTGAAGATCTATCTCTCCCTATTTCTCAAATATAGCTTTAACTTTCACACCATGGATCTGCCTAATTTAAATTTTGACTTTTTCCTACTGTAAAGAACTAAGTATAGCTTTGATTTATTCAAAATTACCACCACTAGAGTTGCCCTTACAATGTGATTAGATATCATGGGGAGCCATAAAGGTAGTTTGGATAGGTCTGTTATCTATTCAATGATATTTTTTCTCTCTGCTTGTTGGGCTTTAATTTGTTGCATAATAGAAATAATTAATTTGTGTTTGAGAAAAACTTGTTATTGCTGAAAGATAATTTTAAAGCTACGCTTTTAAAGGCTACTGAATATTTTCATGTCCCTAGTAAATTCAAAACCCCAAATATAGCTAAACAGATTATACTTAAATGAGAACTAATGAACAAGCCATTTGCTAAACACGGATGGGTACTCTTTGGACCCAGGGAATTAAAGCTAGTGCCAATGGTTTCTTGCGCAATGGGCTCTTCATGATGGCTTGGATCTAGTTCTGTAACATCACAAAATTAATCGTGGATATGGATGGTAGTGCGGCCATAGCACTTATTCAAAAAGAGATAAGTGGCTCTAGTTCACTCTTTAAGCGGTGTTATCTTCGATTGCAGGTATCTCATAGATCGCTTTCAAGAGATTCGAATGCAACATACATATTGTGAAGCTAATTGATGCGTTGATATCTTAACTAGAAAGGGTGCTCTTTTTGGTTACTATTGTAATAGTTTTGAAACTTTGCCTAGCTGGTTGTGTGTTCAACTTGAGACCGATTTTAGAAAGGATTTGTATCCCCGTGATATTTGTAACAATCTCATTTAGTGCTTTGAATATTCCCATTTTACCCATTCAAAATAAAATAAAATAAAAAGACTTTATTGTTTGTTGGTTAGATGTTTTGCTTTAGTACGTCACTCGTAAAGAAGGCACAATTGTGGTGGAAACAATCAATGACCTTTGGCCTTGTTTTCAATTCTTCACCTTTTTGTTTTTGTTTTTTTCCTCATAAATACTACGGGTTTCTGGATGATGCTCTCAGGCCCACTCATTCTCGACATTTACAAAATCAGAATCGTACTTTAGATCAACTTTGGTCCCACCCATTTTACAAAGTGCCGACCTTTTAGCGACACAAAATGGAATACACACACAAAAGGTTGGTAACAATCGATGGCTGTCCATTCTATTTGTTGCTTGTCTTTTCAGAACCAAACCACAACACCTAACGGTTTGATGTATGACTTCAATGATTTTTTTTTTAAAAAAAATAATATTTTTTTAGTTAATTGAATGCATTATATATGACATTTATTTTAGGATATTAAACATAATTGGTTAATTGCCAAAAGTTTTAGTTAAGAGGAAAGGAGTCCCCAAGGAATGAGATTTAGATTGGTAAAAATAATATTTTTGTTATCATTAATGTCTTTGAGGGAAAACGAGCTCTTATCCAATTACCATTGATGCTTTTACTCTCACTTATTTTATTAGTTACCTTTGTTTATCTAATAAAATGCTTAGCTTTTTTTTTTTTTTTGGTTTGTTAATAACCAAAAGACTCAACAATGATAAATTTTATTCGTATTAATTCACGAAGAGTCTATTTAAAAACTTTAAAAATTGGATTACACTAATCCATTCCATAAAGTTTTTAAATAAATCAGCTTACATGCAGTTAGTTTGAAGAAAAAAAAAATCTATGTTTATACTTTGTTTTTAAAAGAAAGTTGAACTAATTAGTATGAAAAAGAAATTTAATAAACTATATAAAATTAAAATTACTCAGACTTATCTTCAACTAATTAAGTTTTTAAGTTTTCAAATTTTTCCAAACAACCCCTAAAACAAAGTACACAGTCCCACTTTTTATCTTGGAAGGCAAAGCGCCTTTGCTCTAAACATGGCGTACAATCATAAACTTTTGTAAATTAACTAATACAATTATTAAGTAGTTCCTGCATGTCCTGCTTATGTAAAAATCGGGGGATAATTAAATGGCTTCTAAATAATTAAGCAGAATGCTTGACTAATAAGCAACCCCAGCCTTTCTTTTCTTTTCTTTTTTATTTTTTTTTGATCAGCAACTCCAGCCTTCTTCCAATCACCAGGAATCTCATTCCTCAATCTGCACCCAATATTGCCCATAGTTGCCACGCACTTGAAACTTCAAGTTGATACCACCACTTGGAGGGTTAGGCATATGCCAAACAGCTCCATAGGCCCTACGCATTATCCTCTATCGCTGTCATTAATAATCCTCCTGCACCGAGACGATTGAATGAGAACCGTTGATCATCTCAAAATAAATTGTCCACTCGATTTAAAATAAAAAAAAAACCAACCAACCTCTAAGACATATGAGAAGTTGCAAGAAAGGCAATGATTTGACAGTAAATATACAAGAGCAGAATAGGTCATGCCCATTTTAACTCTAAATTGTTGGAATAGTAAGGCTTTAGTGAAGTTTCGAGAGCACTTTCCTTCAATCAACTCCATTGTGAAGCAAAATCTGTCATTAGCACCAGTGTTTGCTCCCGTGGATCAATATTTTAAGATTAGAGGTGATTAGTTCAACTTAAATAGCTGGGATAAGGTTTTGATGAGGTTTTTGTCATGGAAAAGACCCTAAAGATAGTAGCCACCAAAACCACATATGAAGGAAAAGTGAAATAAATGGAAGAATGCAAGCATACAAGACAAAAAAAAAATAGCTCCTATGGGGTTGATCGAATGGTCAATTTTTGGGTATGCTCCCCCAAGATCATCAGTAGGGATGGAGTCAAGTAGGATTGAGGGGGTCCCAAGCCCTTTTTAATTTTTATTTTGTATTTTATACCTTTATATTTTTACTATTCACATGTTTGGTGCCTCTTCTCACTTTTTCCGTGGGCTCTTCCTCTTCTTTTTTTTTTATTTTATTTTATATTTTTATATTTTATTTTTACTTGGCCTAGAGGGGGCTTCTTTTATACATGGGATGGGTTTTTCCTTTGATTTCTTAGAGGACCTTTAATATATTGGTCCTTTCCTCATTGTAATTGTTCTTTTTAATAACTCTTATTGTGACTCATATTTTTCGAAACCCATCATTCAAATTAAATGGTTTTCCCATATGAATCGTGAATGCTAAAAATTATGTTGATGTGGGACAGGTTGCCAACTGAACCAAAAACCGACATTTCTAATTAATCAACTAGTCACCAAAAGATTTTCTATTTAGAATGCATATTTGATGTTATCATCATATACATACAAATATGATTTTAGTCATGAAAAGATTTTCTACTAATAATTTTTTTTTTTTTTTCAAATTCCAAATTAGATTTCTAATTATATGGCTTACTAATTTTTATCCGCACTGTACTAAAGTTTATTGAAATTATTATTTTTAATAATTTTCTTAAAATTTTAATAAACCCAGTAGAGGTGGATTTATTAGCCGCAGTAAAAGAATTACTTTGTTGAACTCAAAGACTGAAGGAGAAGATACAGTAGAGAGGGGGGTTCAGACTTCAGAGAAAACAAAACTGAACGGTCCAAAACACGCGCGCACACACAAAAAGGATCCAATGCACCCATGAAATGCTTGTGTGATACAATAGCAAGAGGAGCGAAAACAAAGACAAACAGAGCACATTAAATCCGATTTCATTGCAGCCATGAAACACATTTATGATTTCATCTAACAAATGGAATGAAGGGTGATATCACTATTTTTTTTTCCTTCTATTTCATCTCATATTTACCACTTACGTCCATTTCAATAGTGCAAAAACATTTTCTATATTAATGGCAACAGATGGAAAAAAAAGTTGAGCACTCTAACATGCACGGTGGCTTCCTTTTATAATAGTAGAGATATAAATCTCACATTTATGATTGGTGTGACTTGTAATATCGAATCAATTTGATTTTTGGCTTGCATAACTTACATGAGATGGTTATCTAATACAATCAGGGAATTTTGTAAAATATGAGTCACATATGAAGTTAAAGAAAATTATGTCAAAACTTGTATCCATTGATTATATTTAAAAAAAAAAATAAATAAAGGGAAATTCGTTGTTAGTTTAAATTTTTGGGGAAATTTGAGATTGGTCAGGCTACAAGAAAATAATTACAGTTCAATACAAATTACTACTAATTTCTTAGTAAATAACTACTAACTTAACTAAGAATGACTATTAATTGTAATTATTTTCCTGTAGCCTGACTAATCTAAAATTCCCCCTAAACTTTTTCCTTTACCCTCATGCTGTGAAGTAAAAGCTATATATATAAAGCTGTGGTCAATTGATTTTTTCTTTTTGTTTTTTTGAAAATCATCCCTAACTAGAGCAAATACCTAACTTCACCATTGGTCATCAGTACAACTCCACATAGTTATAACTGGTGGTATGGGTATGAGACCTTTTAGACGGGCCATTAGAAAATTAGTCTGGGCTTAAATCGCGATGATTAACAAGAATAAGGCCTAAAATACCCCTAATCATTAATTAAAAAGAAAGAAAAAAAAGGACAAAAGCAATGTTACGTGATCCAACCTTAGTCTACATCCACATATAATATTTAATAAACAGGGGGCAGATTCAGGTGGGCTTGTGGCGGTACATGACCCCACCCTAATTTTTTATTAGTTTTTGTTATTCTTTTATTTTTATAAAAAATTTAATCACTAAACGATACTTTCTTTCAGAGTCTCATACTTTGCATTCCTCAAGATTCTTATTTTCAACAGCTCTCACGCTATAAACACTCTTTCTCCCATATTTATTACTATTAAAAGACGCTCTTTCTCATACCATCACACTTTCCATCATTCGAAACTCTCATTTTCAATAGCTTTGATGCCCTAATCCCTCTCTTTCCTTTATTTATTACCAAAGAAGCTCTTTCAGACTCTCACACTTTTCCATCTCTCTCGAGACTCTTAATCTCAATTCTTCTCATGCCTAAGACACATACATATTCTCTCTCTCTCTCTCTCTCTCTCTCTCTCAAAGCCATGGTCTCTTGGTAGTTCGCTATGATCTCAACATGGTTGTGCTACCACACTCCAATGCAGGGGTACCTTGTCTCCAAATCGATTCAATGATTTCGATCTAGGTTTGATCTCTCTAACCTCCTCAATCAAGTAAAAAGTAGGTAACAAATCACTAAATCGATTCCGGGAAAAAAATCGAATACAAAAAATGAATATTTCAAAAAATGTGAAAGGTAGATCTAGGGTTCTCTCTCTCTCTCTCACTAGGTTCAAAGTTCAATCTATAAATAAGGTAATAAATCCATCTGAGGTGGGGCATTATTGTTTCATTATTTTGGGGTTTTTAATATGCATTTGGGGTTTGATTATGATATATTTATTTTTTCTAATGGATTTCTCATTGAGATTGTGGTATGTTTTTTCAAATTATCAGAGTAACCAAGACCGAGAATGTGGCTTATGGGAGTAACTCCAAGTCCAAGAGACCAAGTTATGAGCGTTCTACTCTCTAAAAGGTATTGTGAGAATTTATGAGATTATATCATGTTGATTTATCAGAATTTTAGGGTTATATCATGATGTGTGGTTTATGTGCTAACTTAGGAATTTATGTGAATATAAGATTAATGTGAAAATTAGGAATTTAGGAATTTATGTAAGGGTAAACTCCTTTCAAATCATTTTATCGATTACATCACTATAAGATTTATGTGCTAAATTAAGAATTAGTTAGGAACTTATGTGAATATAAAATCCCTTTGATTCATATGGTAGGCATAGAGAAAAATGGAGAGTCATGTTAGACTGGCCGGTTACTTGAATAACTAGCTGATTATTTTAAAAAATATCATTTTTCTGGCAAAAGTAGTTAAAGAATAATTAATGCCCTTAGATATGTTCTTTAAGAGCATTTCCAACGGGGCTCCCTATTCTATCCCTATTTGGGAGTGCAGAAGGATATTTTTTAAAATAAAGAACTCCCTTTTCAAATGAGGAGAGATCTTCACTATCATCTCATGCTTGGGTTTAGATCTGTTGGTTGCACTTTACATTTCCCTTAAATTAATATGCGTTACGGTTTTATTATGTGATCTACCAATACGAGACCCACCATGTCCATGGGGCGCGGCGCACGGTCATCTATTGTGGGAAAAAAAAATTTCTAACTCAATTATTTCGGGAAAATTTTTATTAGAATAATAATCATTTTGAAAAAAACTCTCCAACTCCCTATATATATATATATATTTTGCTATTCAACATAATCTTGAAAAAAAATCTTTTTCGTACTTTTAAATATAAAATATTAAATTTTCTCACACAAGAGGCTTTAGGGAGCTCCCTACTTATGTACATTAGCTCCCTAAATACGTAACAAAAATATATATAAAATTGAAAAAGAATATAGGATAATATATTATATATAACGTATAGCATTGAAAGAAAAAAAAAAATTGCCCTTAGAGTTACTTCACAGTAAAAAATTTCTTACATTTAAGCCCTAGTCCCTAAAAGTATATAATTGATAAATATGCACCTATAAACAAGGATACTCATGCAAGCTATAGGCATATGGTGCCGCCTTGCTTGTTAATTCCTCTGTTTTTTCCCAAAAATAAATGTTTTATCTTAATAAATTTTTCACAAGATGATTGGGTTGTGAAAATTTTTGGATGGGTTATTTTCATATCTTTTTTTTGCTAATTCATAGGGCTTTTTGCTAACTTGCACCTTTCAATTGGCTCAATGTAAGGGTGTGGATTAACAAAAAATGATCATTAATGTATGGAAGGGTGTGAATTAAGAAAAAACAAAGGTGCGGAAACAAGCCCACCCAAAATTTTTCCAACAATAGCCGTTGGCCACAGCAGTGCCGCGTGTTGTGGTGGGTCTCGCACACATGCTAAAACCGCTACCCGTATTAGCCGTTTTAAGGTGAATGTGGAGTGCAGTCAACAGAGAATCAGCAGATCTGAACTCAGCTAAGATGATGTGATATTGGTCCTCCTCTCTCTCTCTCTCTCTCTCTCTCTCTCTCTCTCTCTCTCAAAATCTGAATTCTGAAAGTTGGCTAGAGCAGGAAAAAATAAAAATAAAAAAAAGGAGAGTATGGACTGCTCGCTTAGAATAATTAGTTGACTATTTTAGAATATGTTTTTTTTTTCTTTTTTTTTTTTCTAACTAAAGTAGCTAAAGAATAGCTAGTGGCCTAGTGTCCTTAGAAATGCTCTTATAACAAGGCCTCCTATTCTTTCTCTATTTTGGTCTTTATTTCATGGTTTAATAATTTAAATACTTGCTGCAATTAGAAAATAAAATTTGAAAGCAGGGTTTAATGTCCAAAGACATATGTCATTTTCATTTTTGCTATCAACTTACACACGAATTCATCGATTAGGTAATAAGGTTTTGAAAAACTTTATTACCTAAATTAAAATTTAAAAATGTAATGAAAATTCTTGGAGGGAAAAAAAAAAAAAAAAAAAAGAAAAGAGAAAAGAAAAATTTTTTTAATCAAGAATTGAATTAGGCATTATATATAGGGTGAATTATTAGAAACCTCCCTAATGTTTGGCCATTTTTCATGTAATCCCCTTAAAGAAAAACTGGTTGCAATGTGCCCCTAGACAGCTTATAACTTTAGCAATTAGTACCACTGCTCATCTGGCGCTAATTGTTAAATTTATAAGCTCTTTAGGGGTTCATTGCAACCATTTTTTATTTAGGAGGTTATGTGAAAATTGACTAAGCATTACGGGGTTTTAAATTACCCTTATATATATATATATATACTAGATGATAATCAGGTGAGCATGTGTTGATATAACTTATATCAACATATGCGTTGGGAGTTGTACTTCATCTTTTAATAAGTCATGGGTTGGGGTATATTAGACCAATGCATAATGTACATCTCTCAATGCATGGTACTGATATAACTTATATCAAAACGTGTTAACCTAATCAAGACTGTATAAGTATATATATATGTGAAATCAATTGAATAAGTATATAAAAAATTGAATAAGAATATAGGACAATATGTTATATATAGGATAAGGGCCTGTTTTGGTTGCCCAATTTGAAATTAAACAATTCAAGAAATTTTACATAGTATGGAAGATACAAGCCATCATCTTGAATTAATAAACTCAAGAAAATAATGGTCAATCGTCATCACAAATAAAAGTGAAAATTTAAAATAGTGGCATTTCATGAATTTCTTAGAATTGATTCTACAAAAACAACTGTAATGATAACTTTTAACATTTTAAAATATTCTAATTCAAGATGATAGATTTATACTTTCAACCTTATGTAAAATTTATTACATTGTTTAATTTTAAATTGGACAACCAAACAGGCCTAATATGTTATATGCGGAATATAATTTATAGCATCAAAAAGAGAAATAAAAGAAAATTTTCCTTACCAATTACTCCATAGTAAAAAATTCTTCATGTTTAAGCCCCAATCCCTCAAAGTACGTAAATTGGCAAAATGCACCCATAAACATGCGTTACTCATGCAAGGCATATGGTGTACCTTCGTGGCTGCTAGCTAACAAACTATGGTGAAGTACGCTTCTAAAAGAGGCTTTAAATGGAAAATAATTCTATATAGACTGCCACAAATTGCCTTTGTGGGGGCCTTTGTGTCATGGGCTAGTGCCATTATAGGGGCAAGAATTATCTACGGTTGAGTCTACCATAACATTTGATACTTAAAGCAATCAAAGGGTGTGGGGTCCTCGGCTATCTCGGGCAAATTCTATGGATATTTCTGTGTGGCGGCCTGTGATTGGCTTATCCTTAAAGATCGAATACTAGTTGGATTTATTTATTTGATAGAAATGATAGAAAAATAAAAGGAATGAAATGTTGGGAGGATGAACTTTAATTTACATTTCTAGGAGAAACAAACCTTCTTTCTTTCCTTTTTGTTTGTTAAGTAATGAGATTGGAAATGAAGGAAAATAAATAATTATATTATTTAACCATATTATCCTCACAAAGAAAAAGGAATGAAGTGAAAGAAAATGGTATTTTTGTTACAACAAATAACAATTACCCCTTTCTTTTATTTATTTATTTATTTTTAAATTTCCTCTGTTTTGGAGAAAAAATTTTGGTTGGCTAAAAAGAAAGCTCATCCATTCACTTTTCCATTCCTTCTACTTTCCCTCCTTACCAAACAAACTCTAAAAATAATTTTTGAATTTGCATTTCAAAAATCCTGGAAATTCTTTTATTTTCTTTTAATTCAAGCAAGAAAATTGCTTGCATGATAGTCAACTCAAGAAGGCCGCAAAAATGCAAAATAATAGATAACCTCTTTCTAATCTTTAAAGTTTGGCTTGCCATTTTTTTTTTTTTTTTTTTTTTTTAAAATTTTAACCCTACCTTTTGCCCTCTTGTGAAACACTCGTGTAAGTGAGCCCACATCCCCTTTCCTATTCGTATTTGTTCAGGCTCTAACAATGACCAATCACAACCACCACGTAGAAATACCAACAGAGTTTACCCAAGAAAGTACTCGCACACCCAACTCATACCCCCTTTGATTAATTGCTCTCAGTATCAAACTAGTTTATGGTAAACTCAACAGTGGACAGTTCTTGCCCCTAAAGTGAGACCCAGTTCATGCCACAAAGGCAATAAGGGGCCCTTATGACGGTCTATATCCAATTATTATTTTTATTTAAAGCCCATTTAGGAGTCTACTATAATATCTTATGTTACCGACGAGAGTTGTGGCACTAGATGGCTTGCATGAGTTACGCTTATTTAGGGGTGGATTTTGTCAATTTACATAGTTTGAGGGATTGGGACCCAAATAGAAGAAATGTTTTACTGTGGAGTAACTAGTAATGGCAATTTTTCTTTCCTTTCTATTTTGGATGCTATACAAGTATACATCATATATAATATTTTATCCTATATTCTTGTTCCATTATATATACATACTAGGTGTTATCACGTGCAACGCACGTGTGGAGATTTAAATATATTGGTTTTATTATTTTTATTTACAAATCATTTGATTATATCATACAAAGATTCATTGCTCAGAATAAAATGTTGTCAAAAATAAAAACTTGTCATAAAATATAATTAAAAAAATCCTCTAATATTCCGCACCTACAAAGTAGCACAAACACACTATTCTACTTATACAACAACTTGCACATATATACATAACTTCTCATGTCTCATTATTCTAATTGCTCCATCACGATATCTTCGTTGATGTATCTTTCACTTCCAATATGAGCTTTGTTTTGTTCGCCCTTGTGATGTATATTGACTCTAGGAAAATGTTGCTTGTTGTAGATATACTCGTACAAATATTTTGCAACTTTTGAGCTAGAGCATATGTTATCATTTATGCGAAGATATGGATTATGTGATACGACATGTTGATTGCACAAAATAGGTCTCCGAATCATTGTTACTCTTCCATCATTGCTTTGTTCATAAGTACAATGTGAATTGTTTCTTTCCATTGTATAATTGTTGACATCTAAACTCAATCTTCTCCAGTTTTTTCCCCTGGTGCTTGTCTAGCTTGCCTTGTGTGCTGTTGTGTTTCTTGTGTTGCGTACCTATAAAGAAAATTGTCCCTTATTTATTGATAAATGATTGAAAGCATAAAGATACAGCCGTGAGATTAGGTGTTTTCAATGCAAGAGAAAATGCAATCAAAGATAATTAAGCTAATGCTGATGGAAACATATGCAAGTCATCCTCGTCCAAACCATGTTCAAAACAATGAATTTTACAAATACATATATAAAAAACTACTGCCAATACCTTAACCCTTTATTTGGTTCCTGGATTCTACGAAGGAAAAAAAAAAGAAGGGAAAAAAAATGTGGAGGAAAGAAAATGAATGGAAAAGATAAAATCATATCAAGCTAAAATTATTCCAATTATTCTTTTTCTTCCAATTTTCCATTGCAACCAAATAAAGAAACGTAGGATTCCTTATATTTTATTTTTTTTCCATGATAAAATCTACAAACCAAATAGAGCCTAAATAGTAAGAATGAAAGATTCTATAAAGAAAATATAATCACAGTGTCTTATAACTGGGCCGTTGATATTATAATGCCAAATCGACGATGACAAGCTGAATCATTTGGTTTGTAAGCTTCTATCTGTTGAAAGTCATTCCTATTTACATTTTATTTGAACATTGATCCATTTCCTCACCGTGAGTGGGAGTTTGTGACTTCAAAAGATGTTCATCTTGTTTTCAAAAGATGTTTATTTCCATGCTACATCCAAGTTGAACTGATGAGATGAGTACTAAGACAAATGAAACTGACCTCATGAGATTTACTATTATAACATAAATGAATTTGATGCAAGTATTTGGCCATTATTATAAAAGAAAAAAAAAAAAAGGCAAAATCACAATTCTATATCTTTAGAAGACACAAAAAATATAAAACAACGGATGATTGAAATTTGTATAAAAATCTTGAATTAAATTATCGAAGCTCTTACACGATTCTAGTTATTCATTCAAATTCCTCATGAACGTAGGAGATGCCCTTCGCCATCCTTTGAATGATATCAATCCTCTTTTGCAAGTCTAAAAGCTTGGCTCAATTTTCATCCGTTCGAACGAATGAAAGCAAAGTAAGTAATTCGATCAAAAACCCACATACCTAAATCACATGAAGAATAGTACCCAAAAAAAAAAAAAAAAAAAAAAAATCAAATGTCGATAACACGTAATTGATACTTACAATAAGGTAAACAATTCACAAACCCATGTATCGAAATCACCCAATTCAAAAGAAAACAATGAAGGTAATTCACAAACTAACATACTCAAATCATCTAATTCATTCAAAATAAAGAAAGCATTTCACAAACTCATATATCTTAGTCACCCAATTAAGAAGTCAACCAAGAAAACCATCATCTAGGGCACCAAATATATATAGAATTGATAAGTTTGACTGAAAAAAAAAAAAAAAAAAAAACTATAAAATTTTCGATGGGCAGCTTCTGATTATATGGTTGAGATCTCAATCGTTATTTTGGTGACCATGCCAATAAAACAATCTTGCTTTTTGAGGAACCATCTACACTTCCGGCCTTCACTTTCACTACATTGGTCTTGCTCTTTGTAGTGCTATATATATGCGTGCAAAAGCGGTGAGATGGTGAACGTACAAAATTTTAGCTAAGCGGTGGGCGATGATTGGTAGAAGTGTGAGTCGTTAAAGCGGCCGGCAAAAGATATGAACAAAACAAATAAGAAGAATTGAGAAGAAAATTTTAATAGTAAAGACATGAAGAAAATGGTGAAGTTGTAAGAGGTGACAAATTGTAAGCAAGCGGTGGATGGTGGAGTGGTGAAAAGATAAGGAATAATCCCCTTTTCCCTTTGGCTAATGTTTGCAGAAATTTTGTTTTTTGTTTGGGAATGTGAGAAGACTCTATCTAGACAAATGAGCTGATAAGCTGTAATACATAAAAGTGAAATGTATAAAAATAAGACCCGGTTGAAAACGTGGCAGATAAAATAATGTGATAATAGGACAAAGATATGAAACCCGTTTCTAAAAAATTTATTGCTCAGTGTAGAGACCCCCATTTGTCCTCATATTTTTATGAGTTTATGAATTTTCAATGATAAAGTCCGTAAAGTTTTTTGTTAATCCTAAATTCATTTAGTGTACTGACTAGTATGTGTAATTAGTTGAAATACATGTGCACACATACGATCATGGCCCCTAAAATAGCTTCAAGACTCCAAGGATGGGAAGGTGCATACGGATGAATGGGGCATGCGTACGCATGACCCACCATCATGCGTGGTCATGCGCACGCGTGACCCACTATGCGTACACATGACTTTTACGAATTTATACATAAGGAGTTTCTAGTGGTGCGTATGCTTTTGAATTCAGAATTTGATGTTTGTACGCATCAGTTGGTGATACGTACACATAAAATGAGTTCCTTCCTTTCCCGTTTAGACAATGATCTTAAATCATGGAAGAGGAGGAGGAGACTTATCTTCAGAATTTGAGGTGCGTACGCACCAGTTGGTGAACGTACAAAATTTTAGCTAAGCGGTGGGCGGTGATCGGTGAAAGTGTGAGTCGTTGAAGCGGCAGAAAATATGAACAAAACAAATAAGAAGAATTGAGAAGAAAATTTTAATGGTAAAGATATAAAGAAAATGGTGAAGTGGTGAGTGGTAAGAGGTGACAAATTGTAAGCAAGCGGTGGATGGTGGAGTGGTGAAAAGATAAGGAATAATCCCTTTTTTCCTTTCGCTAATGTTTGCAGAAATTTTGTTTTTTTGTTTGGGAACGTGAGAAGACTTTATCTGGACAAATGAGCTGATGAGCTGTATTACATAAAAGTGAAACGTATAAAAATAAGACCCAGTTGAAAACGTGGTAGATAAAATAATGTGATAATAGGACAAAGATGTATTTTTCTACTTTTCTTCTTCTTCTTCCTTTTTTTTCCTTTTTGTCTTCTGAATATTTCCTGCAAAAAAAAAAAAAGAAAAAAAAGAATACAGAACAAGAGTAAGTTTATAAAACCTGAGATAGAACATCTGGGTCAAGCTTTCTATAAATTAACTATCAGACATTGAAGATTAATAAAAAAAGACAATACTTTCTTCGTTGCGCGATCTAAAAGTATTTTCTCTGAACTATATGCTTTGGGGCAAAATTTGAATGCCAAAAACACGGAAACAAATTGCAAGTAAGCGGTGAAGAATTGTAAAAAGCGGTGGCCGGTGGATGATGAACGGTGGAAAGATTACGCTGATCAATAATTCTCCCTTTTTTCTTTGGGTGAAGCGGTGTGACGGTGAGAAATTTGAAGGAAAAAAAAAATACAAAAGAGAAGAATTTGGAAGAAGCCCAAAAAAAAAAAAAAAAAAAAAAAAAATCTGGTGAGAGCGACCTTCAGTCGGTGAAAAAAGGCACCAGATGAAAAAGTATTGGGACATTTTGCAATGGCAGGTAACGAAAAGATGTGAGCGTTTTTTTTGATGCGTTTAAAAGGTTAAAATAGGAAACCAAATTATAGAAAATATCTGTACGAATTGGTAGGATGCAGACAAAGGAAGTATGAGTAAACTTAGAAAAAGTAAAAGGTTAAAAAAGGAAAAATATATATAAAGAATGCAGACAAAGGAGTATGAGTAAATTTAGAAAAAGTTAAGGGTTAAAAATGGGAGGAAAATATGTAGGGAAAAACTTCACCTTAAATAGTATTATAGATTATAGATAGAGGAGATTAACTTACACATAGTGTAAGACTTTTTAATTTTACACTCTTCAGTATCTTTTATAAGAATTATATTTCAACAAACCTATTGTTGGATTAGATAATCTTTCCATACAAATCATGCATGTCAAATATCAAATCAATCGGATATCACGAAACATCTAATCTGTAAATTTACATTTATTTTATTAATAAAACAATAGTTTTGGACACTTTATGAATGATATAACTTCTGATGTCCGATTAACTTGAAATTTGACATACGTGATGTGCGTGAATGGAGTATCTAATCTAATGATGGAATTGATGAAATATTATTTGTACAAAAAAATATTGACAGGTGTAATTAAAATAAAAAAATTTACACCGGGTATCATTGGATCCTTCCCCATATAAAAATTTAATCCAACAATGGGATATATATATATATTCAATTTCCCGCATAAAAAGAAAATAAGAGAAAAATTTGTTTTCCACTAGACATGGGTCTTGCATGTACTAAATCACCTAGTAATGGAGAAGAAAACCTTAATAGGAAGCCTCTTGAAGATTCTCTTTACTTTAGCCAAAGCTAATGATGCTCTTTAGAGCATTTTCAACAAGTCATTTCTCTAACCAAAGTTAAATTCTAATTTAATCTCAAAAAAATATTGTTCCAATGGAGCTAGTCTAGCCAAATTTTAATTTTTTTCATACTATGGAGAGTTAAATATAGCTTTGGCTTATTCAAAATAGCTATTACTTTTGGAACTGCTCTTACACTGTGATAAGACTAATCATTTGTTGGCCAACTATTTTGCTTAATTTAGCACGTCACGCATGAACAACACATGAATGTGGTGAGCAGTTATGTACTTAGCGTTTAAAAAAACAAAAAAAAAAGAAAAAAAAAAATCCAAGACTATGACCTTGGTTGCGGTTCAAATCTTCCATCTTGTCTTCAATTCTTTCCTTCTTTTTAATAAAGAGCATGGGTTTGTAAATGATGCCCTCTGGGGATACTCATTGCCGACACTTACAAACCCAGAATTATACTTAATTAGATCAACTTTGGTTTCGCCCGTTTTACAAGGTGCTGACCTTTTTTGGTAACAAAAGATGGCGTTACAATTGTCCATTCTATTAGATATTGCCGTCTTTTCAGAACCAAACCACAATACCTAAAAGTTTGATGTATGACTTCATGAACCATTTTTTTTTTTTTTTTTTTAAATTTTTTTATTATTTTTTATTTTTAAATAAGAAAAAAAATTAGCTAATTGAGTGGGTTATGACATTTATTTTGGAATATTAAACATCAAAGGTTAATTGCCAAAAACTTTAGATAAGAGGAAAGGAATCCCCAATTAATGAGATTTAGATTAGAAAAAAAATAATATTTTTGTTTTCATTCCTAATGTGTCGGAGGAAAATTAATGAAGCTCTTATCCGATTAGCATTGATGCTTTGTCTCTCACTTATTTTATTACCTACTGGCCTTCATTAATTTATCTTATTAAAATGCCTGGTTTTGTAATTAATTAAACAATATAATAGCCAAAAGATTCGAAAACATGAAACTTTATTCATATTAATTCACTAAAACAAAGTACACAATCCCACTCTTTTATTGAGCAAGCTAGGCAAAGCGCACTTGCTCTAACACGGCGTACAATCATAAACTTTTTGACTTAAGTTAACTAACTAATAAGAAAAGCACTTTCCAACATAAACTAACTAATAAGAAGCACTTTTTTAACTTTAACTTTCTGATAAAACAACAATTCATAAGCGGTTCTTGTCCTACTTATGTAGGAGCAATAGCTTCTGATTAATTAAGCTGAATGGCTGACTCATAAGCAACCCCAGCCTTCCAATCACCAGGAATCACATTCCTCAGCTGCACCCACCTTTGGCGCCCATAGCTGCCACTCACTTGGAACCTCAAGTTAAGACCACCACTTGGAGGGTTAGGCATGTCCCAAACAGCTCCAAAGGCCCTACGCATGCTGCTCCATTGCTGATAATCCTCCTGCACCAAGACAATCAAATGAGAACGTACCCTTGATCATCTCAAAATTAATAATTGCTAAAATACGTACATCAGCCAACGCAATGCCAACTTGTTAAAAGAGCATCACTGAGATGACAGTCTATCATTAATTTTTATAATGATATTTAATTAAATCACAGCTATAAAAAATTGTATATATATTTTAACGGTTATCATTATAAAATACAATAACAGACTATCATGTAATTATTTTATTCGAATAAGGGTTTAGGAAACTATACCTGCCATATATCAACGGCTGTTATGTCATTTTGGCCACCTTGGTACAAAATAACTATGGCTAGGTATTCAGGGAATCTGCTATTCTCGTGGACCTTGAAATTGAGGTTTGAACGTGGGTATCGGCAAGAGACCCTTCGGAATTCTATGTCAACCACACCGTACGCCATCAAGTCTAAGGCCATGTTTGGACGAGCCAACCCTGCGAAGCCGCGTGGGCTGAGGATGAAGTCTGTGTGGTCTCCTTCTCCATGGTCTGTCACCACTACGTTCACCCCGTCATCAGTGCAAAGCTTTGGTACCGTGCACCTAACCTGAATTATCATTAATAATAAAAAGGGTTAATCATGGTTATGGATACAATCATACAGAAGCCAATGACTGACTTTGTTTATATATTAGTGCTTGCTTTTGGAAAATACACGTTTTTTTTTTTTCCTTTTTTGTCAAGGACAATACACTACCACTAGAAATTATTGTACTTGTTGCACTTTGAACACTATAGACTCATATTTAAAGATTCTATTCGTAAGTGCGCTTATAAAGATTGATTAGAAATTCTTGTTCCTTCCACGAAGTTTCGTCCAAACAGACCCTTGGAAGATTCATTACTTTATTCTTGTTACTCTCTAAACAAAATGGTCCTTATTTTTTTTATCTTTTATTTTTGGTTTAGCTTGAAGTTTACCTGATAGCATCCACCACAGCCAGTTCCATTCCTATACAGCCTAGAAACACCGGCCACATTACCATCGTAGACAGTTCTTCCATATTCACCAAATCCACAAGCTCCGGCTGCATGATTCATGCAACATATCATTAGCCCATCAAAAAGCATAATAGGCTGAATAATTCATGCATGTACAAATTAAAAATGCTCATACGTACGTATAAGTATACATATATATACATTCATACATTAATACGTGTATATATATATATATATATATATATATGGGGAAGCTAGATATACGTACTTGGTGTCCCTAAGCAGTCAGGGCTACCATAATAAGTTGCTCTCGAGCCCGTAAAGGGGTCTTGATCAGCACTGCACAGGGCAGGCAAGAGAACCATGATAAAGAGTAAACAATAGTGGAATTTAAGTGCAAAAGCCATGTCTAAGTCAATATAACAACTTCTCTTGACACTTTATGGCCGGGAAAGATAATCAAAGAAAGAGGACTCAGCTGAAAGGGATAGAAGAAGATGAATGAGGAGGAGGCTGTGGTTTGTAAAGCTAACAATTCATATCCCATATTTATAGCTGAGGCCTTGAGGGGTAGGAGTTGTGGGGATTTAGCCACCTTTTACTTCCACTATACCCCATTAGGGACTAGGCAGTCCAAAGGGGGACTAATGTGTACGAGGAGACACCGTTTTTGACCCCTAAAAGTCCATTGTGAAATATAAGCAATGGATTCATAATGCTAATCAAAATTTGATACGATGACCAAAAAGTGCTGCGTGCCTAACTTTGTACGTACCTCTCCATTTTCACTTTTTGGTCAGATCATGGTATATACATGTGGTTTAATTAGCTTAGAGCTTAGTCAAAAAATTCTTGTATACATCTTCAATTTAGTTTTGGGATTAGATGATTTCCAGTTTATTTCACGTGCAAGACTCTTCCTTCCTCCAAGAACAATGATGAGTGTTAGGAATTTCTACCCCTTGGATCTATCTTAAATATAGTGGCTTTAATTATTTATTTTCTCTTTTTCCTGTTTATTTGGACACTTGTTTAATTAAGCAGCACCTCATTTTGGAAGTCCCTATTTTGGAGACTTGTTTTTGTTGTTCTATTCCAATTTGTTCTATCTAGTTCGCTATCTGCGCATCCAATGGCCCCATGGCTGCCTGAAGGGGACTAATGAGAGCTTTGAAGAAGGTTAACCCACGACCTATCCACCTAGAACACAATGGCAGGCTAATTTAAAATTTTTTTTAAAATATTTATTATAATCACAAGTTAGAATCAAATTCACCTTGTCCACTAGGCCAAGACGAGTGTAGTCACCAGGTGAACAGTGATGAACCACAAAGTCAATGGTCCAATAGATTATTAAGTCATTCCCACGCACAGGTTTGCGGGTGGTTGATCTATGCATCGCAGGATATTAATCTAAACCCAAAGGTCTCAGACACCCCTCGCTTGGCCAAAGAAAACAAATATACAAATCAACTCCGTTCGAATGATTGCCCTCTTGAAACCGCATAATTGAACTTATTCAATCTTAGAGAACAGAGATTAATTACCTCATTGCCCCATCAAATAATGCATAAAAAACGTTATTTATAGGAAAAAAAATGATTCTTAAGACCACTGTTGTTAGGCCAATGAGTAAGACCATGGCATTTTTATAAATATAACAATTAATGTATAACAGTTTCCTATTCTCACAAGGATACCAGCTAACATTGTTTCATTTTCCTTAAAAATGCAATAATTTTTTTTTGAAGAGTCCGATTTCAATAAAAAAAAAAAAAATCATATTTTTCGATTGTACTCATCAAAGGCTTCAAAACAAAACCCATGTTGACCAAAAGGCTTGAGACAGTTATGGGGTAGGGGTATTTTGGTCAATTCAATCAAGTGGGATAACGTTAACACTTTATGGTGAGTTATAATGTTAACCAATTAGGAACCACCACCTTACTGGTCTAATAGTGTCGGTGGACTCTATTGGTCCTATATAGTACTAATGTTATTTATATTCTTATTTTTCACTTTTTTTTCTTTATAAATTTTTAAAATCTTTTTATTTTGAGCTAATTAAATTGTAATCATCATTCACCTCTAACATATGCTTCTACCCCACACCTTAAGCTGCCAATCAGAACCAGAAAACTCTCATCTCTCACTCCTCCAAAGGGATTAAGGAAGCAAGATGCTAACAAGATATATACAAGGTCCAGCAGGCAGCACGTAGCAAAGCCATAGGCTAATCGCCAACTGGATTAAACCCCACAGCAAGTGGTGTTGGGTTATAACGCACTAGGGGAGATGAGTCAATTGAGGTAAGCTTTTAAGTGTCCGGGTGCATGCGTATGGAAAAGCTGACTAAAATTAGGGGCAAAAGCACTCCCCATTTGTGTAACTATTAACTAGGATTGGTAGTAGCTAGGATATTCCTCCATTTTTTTTTTTTTTTTTTTTTGCACGAAGTAGATATTTGTGTAACTATTTGTCATTTTGAGAGAAACTTGTATACAATTATGACACATCTGATGTGGTGTCATGAAATAAAATAAGATTATCAGAATATTTTTTGTCAAACAATTGTGACACATCTAATGTGATGTTACAAACCAATGAAAATGAAATAAAATATGATTATCAGAATATTTTTTGTTCTCACAATTCAATTTTGCTCTAGTCTCATTGACTCGTGCTATCGTGTGGTGGTCTCGCAATTGTATAAAAGTTTCTCTCTCATATGTGCATCGGGGAAAAGCGTATTGCGAATTTAATTAATTATTGGGGTAGGTGACTTTCCATCATCGCCGTCCATCTGGAATATCCCTGCAGCGCTAATTGGAAGAAAAAGAAAGATTAAATAAATGAGAGGACGGATTGGAATATCCTTGGACACCTTAATCTCCAATAATCACAGTTACCAGCTTAGTCACCGATCAATACCATTGTGTTAATTTTTTTCTTCTTTTCCCTTCTACCTTATTTATTTATTTTATGGCTACTACGATCATTTATTTATCCTTTGCATTTGTTGAAAGCCATTGGTTAAAGCATTCAGCTCCATGTGATTTTGGGTCCATGCATGCTCTATCTTACGATCTAATCCAATGTTAGGATGCCATTTTCAGGTTCTTCCGCTTCCTAATTGATACAGAGAAAATGAAACACTTCAGAAGCAAACACCATGCATCATGGACCTATAGTTTTGACATGTCAACACACTATTGGACAACAAGACCATTTTTAGTTTCTTTGGTTGCAAATCAGGTTTAAAGTGTAATTAAGGTTAATACATTCTTAAGTTACGGAGAAAATTTTCCCAGAAAGCTGCTGCTAGCTGCCTATTGCTCGGATTCTTTTATGTAGTTTGAAGCCCTTGCCCACTTCATTATTTTGTGAGCTAATCTTTTTACGTACTTCAATCTGATAAAGTGGGAAGCATAATTCTGAACATAAAAGTGAGGAAAATGCGATAAGCAACACCTAATTAAAGTACCATATGGACAACATCTGAGTTGATATGAGTTGGTTGACAAAAATACTCTCCAAACTATCTAGTATCGCCGCCACAACAAGAAATCGATTGGCACATCAAGTGCCGTCTATATGGTGCTATATTATGATGTTCAGTATAAGATTGCCCTAAAAATAATTATTAATAATTAAAGCACTTGGCACCCAAAAAGTGAAAGAAACCCATATCTATCAATGAGTTGGTTGTAATGTCACCTGGAAGAAAAAAACAAATGTGAACACCTAGCAAATATCACGAGCATATGCGCGCGCGGACACTCGCACTTTGTTTTTATTATGAATAAATAACGCCATAGGGATCCCTACTAATACGTGCATTTGCCATGATTATGGCACTCAGTGTTGTCCTCACCTCATCAAAACACATCTTATTACGGTGGCCCCTTGGTCTGCCATTCAATTCTGCATATGCTGCTCTGGGCAACAACATTACAAGTAGAGGAAAAAAAAGATCTTGACATTTGTAACGAATTAGGAAATATTGACTTTTGTAAACATGTGTGAGGCTAACCAGTTGACAGCGATAATCTAATAGTTTGATGGAGAGATAATAACCAACTCTACGACAATGACCATCACCATGATGGGCTCAAATCATAAGCTCACTGTTTCCATTAATGGGTCATTGGGTCCTAAGCACTTGCAACAACAATGATGGAAGACACAGAGGAGTTGGGTACCAAAGTACGCATATGGCTGATATTGCCAACACTTGTGAGGCTCGGGGATGAGGAGACTCAAAAACTATTTCAAGTAGATTGGGAATGAAACTGTAGCTGAAAAAGCAACAAATCCAATAGTCGCACAAGCAACCGGCAATGCCTCTCTACATAGTCACTCTCAATCTCTACTCACAGCAACCACGACGAAAAAGCAAGTGCAAGGTGTAAAGCACGATTTGCTATGTAGCCAAACCAGCAAACTCAGCTACTACTCTTTTCTTTCTAGGTGTCCCTTTGTCGAAGATGGTGTAGCCATGAAAAGAACAAGCAATTACTCTTTGTTTCTAGCTTGATCCTCGCACTAGAGCAATGGATTAGTTAGGAATAGATCTAGAAACTGGTATGACCCTAGGTGTACAAGTAGGAAGAGAGGAAAAAGATTAAGATTGGAGATCACAAGGTTCGATAAAGAGTAAAACATGTCCAAATACAATCATTTCGTATACAGTACTAACCGTAGTTCATTCAATTACCAATCAAAGCTAGGCACATCCAACATAGTGGAGCTTCTGGTTCCCTCGTATCACTAGAAAGCAGAGAATGTGTTTGGCATCTAACTGTTGTGCTTTTACCGTGAAAACATAAAATCTCTTCATACCTCGCTGTGGTGTGCGGCGATATAAAGGCCATAAAAGAAACAGGTCATTACCCGATGTTGGTCCTGCGAAATGGGATCTTGGGAGGAATGAACTGGATACAGATATAACGGTGTCCTGCGATATGCAATGTAAAAGACCAGAGAGACTTACATCTCATGGAATCAAATTGCACCATGATGCCAATGAATACCATCCTTCCAACAATAATTTGTACCAAACACTGGCAAGGACTGGTGAGTGAGATCTCGTGGTCCCATCTAACCACCCAACTGACTACAGTCTTGAGTCCAAGCACCATCAAAATTTGTTGAAAAGTAGTCAATATATACCGCAACTAATAAATCACAAGCAGCATAAAGTTCAGAAAAATGTGGAACATTATTCCTGACATATTGCCGGTAAAAAATGGGTACTCATTATTACCTGTGAGATATTAAACAACATTTAACTTATCATATACAAAAGCAATTCGATCATGAAATAATTCATAGCCAGACAATGATTTGCAGTAGTGCATAATCAACTATGACTTTACCTGAATACTCATTACAATCACTGATCCAAGTCTTTCATGTGGTCAAATAAGTTGTGCCCTTTTCAGGTCAGAAACAACACCCCGATCTTCCTTGCCCCTCTCGTTATATATAACCTGCAGAAAATTAAGGGAAAAGGCATTTAAATATGGAAAAGAAACCAGACAGAAAACAAACGTTTCCAACTGGAGGTACCTTATCTATGATGCCGTATTCAACTGCTTCACTGGGACTAAAATATTTTGGACGCCTGATATCGGCTTCAATCTCCTCTGGTGGTTTTCCTATATGCTTTGAGTAGAGCTTCACCTTGAACATATATTTAAAAAGTATGTGTAAGTGGTTATAGAAGAATGACTAAATGCATAGGTGCTAAATTCCCTCAATCAAGTCCAGATTCAACTAGCAGCCCTCTAACTTAGCATAAAGGGCCGCAGTTTCCTTTTTTTCTTTTTTTAAGGGTGGGGCCGCAGGATTTCAAATAGAAACTTATCCAATAATCAGTAAGAATATTAAGAAACACTACAGGTCTTTCTCTTTTGTTTTTATGTTTTTGTTTCCATTTAATTTGGTTGGTAGGTAAAAATATGAATAATTTGATTGATAAATTCACACCAAACAACTTCAAACAGTGAGTAAATTCTCTCGTGTCCTAAAAAGAAGGCTCTAAATGGTTTGAATTCGGCTTTTTTTTTTTTTTTTTTGATAAAGTGGCTTAAAATTTAATCACTTCTGAACAGAAATTAAACTGAAAGTTCATTTAAGTGTGGAAATGAAATTAATTCAGGGAAGCTTACAAAACAAACTAGAAAAAATATATAGCTTACAATATCAAATTTTGATAAAGAAAAGTTTGTCACAAGCGCTACCACGTCGGTGTATGACAGTATTAGTGTATTACTAGTGATTTTAAATTAAAGATCTGATGAAACCTAAAATTACCAACTGATATAAAAATGCTAAACTTGATATTCTCCTTCGTTGTCACAAAATTAATTCATAATCATTTAAAAAATTACATGATATTTCAAGATGACAATCATTTTGTCTTCCAAATCTATCAAAAATTCAACATTCATAAATAAAAAATTATTTGTACATCATTAGATTATTTGTTACCTATGATATAAATAATAAAAATATATTCTAAGTATAGTAAAATTATATGACTGTTAAAAACAAATATTTTAGTGTATCATCACATAATGTGTTGTCACATGTGTATCAATTAGGTATTGCTTTATAGGCAGATATGTATTGGTATCGGCAATATCTATTGCAATACATAAAAGTATTACCCGATTTCTGGGTTTATTTTTTATTTATATTGGGCTTAGGATTATAAATTCAGATCTGTTCATGTCGCTACCAATACGTCAATACGGGTATAGATGTCTTTGGTCAACAATGCTCAAAGCCATGTATGCATAAACAAAAAGGTTCCAGTATTTAACTTCAAGTTAAGACCTCGTAGCTAGCAAAGTTTTGAAATAAATGCCCATGGTTGAAACATGCATTAACGAGATTAAACCTTAAAACAAAACAAATTTGTTTATGCATGCAAAAAGTTCATTCTCTACCCTTTCTCTTGAGAAGATTGTACGAAAACTACAATTCTTTTTTAGACAGTATCTTGGTTCCACTCTAAAAGCTTTGGTTTCTATATTATATTATATTATATTTTTCTATTATTTGTTGGATTACATTGGATTTACCCTATATCGCATATTCGCATCCCGTCCCACCCCACCTCGCCCAGTGAATATAGTGTTCAAGCTGACAAGGAGACTCAAATCCAGGTCTCCGGAATGACAAACAAGAAACTTTACCAGTGGAACTTGATGGCAAAACCTTATGGCTAACCATCACTCCATAAATTCCAATTTATGGACCAAATTGGACCAATCAGCAAAGAGAAATGCTTAGTGTGCTGGCTCTCTACCCACTTCTCTTACCTGCTGATGTGTTGTTAATCTTGAAATTAATACTCCCTCCATCCCACAAAGATAGGCCTTCTTTCCTTTTTAGGCTGTCCCAAAATGTTTCACTTTGAAAGTCCACTTATAAATTTTCTTAACTTTCCGATACTATCCCTTTATTAGACCAAGAATTACTTCAAACACATAACCAATGCATTGATAGTAGGATAAGGGCACTTTTGGAAAGAAAAAGTTGAGTGGCTGACAAATCAATGCATTACTTGATTTTCTTAATCTGTGTGCTTTTTCAACGAGGCCTATCTTTGTGGGGAGGGAGTAGAAAATTTGGATCATTTATGTTTTAGACCTAAAGAAGGATTTTCTAATTCACATCATCTGATGAGTGGTGACTAAATCCAGTGACTTCCAGGTATACCAAGCAGCTTTTGTCAGCTAATAATATCTTCTTTTTTTCCTTCTGTACAGAAGCTCAAAATAGTATAAAAATTTACATTTCATAGAGGAATCAATAACAAATCCATTACATTTTACAAAATAGATGCACATATTCATGATTTTCGTAGACCACATAAAAGAAAAATTCCAAACTAGGTCCCAGTTTGTTGCCTTTCAGAACAACACATCTGCTGCTATTTTTCATATATTTAGAGGATCATGAACATGCTATGTCATAAAAGAACTTTTATAATTTGTCAAACTAATTAAAATGAATTATGACACACCCTGTCCAGCAGCATCTTGTACTTTAACAATAGTTAGTAAGCATAAATGATAAAGAGGGAGGAATTGTGTAACTTAAATCATCTTCTTTTTTTCCTTTGATCAGCATAACTTAACTAACAGTTAGTTAATCTTACCAGCTCTGCCTTCACATTCTTCACTTCTTTTCTAGCAAGGTCAACATCAGTTGCTTGTCCTTGAAATCTTCCAACTGGCTGTAAATTGGTAGGATATGACAATATTCAAGTACTGATTAAAATGTCTTTGAAAAACTCAAATATATTTCCACAATATGTCCAACCCAGCGAGAAAGAGTAAGAAAGAGATCAGAAGACAATAGCTCAGAGGAATTATAGAACACTAGTTTAGAATGAACCTGCTTTATCATGATTGTTGAAGACGGCAAAGCAGAACGATTTCCCTTTGCACCAGCAGCCAAAAGTAGGGCTGCTTCCCCCCAAGCATTACCAACACAGAGAGTAAAAATAGGTGGCTTCACATACCTGCAGCAAAAGAGAATTCCTAAGCCATAAACAAAACTACAAATTAAAAGAAAAATGAAGGATTGTAGTTTTGGTTTGCATTTAAAAACTCTTTCAACAGGGTTATCTAACATCATCATGAAACACACGCATTTAAGTAAAAAAAACATCAACCCCACTTAGAAAAATGAAATTAAGCCCAGAAAAGACATTTATGAATATGTCAGTGGGATACTATGCATGTACTATATTTAGGACTAAATATACATTTGGATTAGTTTAAGTACACCAATAGGCAAAGACCAGTGGTTCATAATGACTACCAGAGATTCAGGTAGGACCCTATGAACAGCCTGTGGGATTTTCATACACTGATGCTGCTCATATGTGTACCACAAAGTCACATGAATAACTTTCCTTCTAAAAAAAAATTATAAGGCAGTATACTCTGGCATTTAAAATGAAATTTGCATTCAACCATGTGATATAGAAGAAAACATCTCTATTTTGATGTATGCTGCACTGTTTTTTAAGAGCTTAAAAAGAACAAAGAAAAAGAAAGAGGGAAAAAAAATCCTCAATTCTCTAGACTTGTGAGAACTCAACAGAACAGAGCCTATGGCTTGAATATGTTTCATATTCATAAAGGTATGTGATAATGGCATCAAACTTCCATATGTTTCCGTCAAAACAATTCGATACATTTCCGTTTCCCATGGGCAACCTACATGGATGATACTGAATTGTTTATATTATATTGTACTTGAAACTTCTGTCCAAGATATCTGATTTATTCTTTGTACTTGAAAATACTTTATGTACCATTATATACATTACTTTCAATTAATGGTAGCCCATTTAATCTGTTTCCACATTAATATCTCTAAACAAGGGCAAATTAGAGACTTCGAACATATATATGTTTGGGCAAGAAAAGAAATTCATTGAAACAAAGATTCAAATAAAACTGGGAAAAGCAATACCCCTAATATCCTCTAAAATAATACACAACTTCCTAGAAAATTCGTAGCTCCAACATATTCAATGAATCATTTATTAGGCTTATCTTTGTGAATGAATCGGCCTCATTTTATGTTTCCAAGCCTATCCATGCATAGTTCATATTCATTAAAATCATGGATATATTTTCAGATATATGATTAAATTTATTCATTCTTATGATCATTTTATTACTGAATCTGGTTCACTTTTTTTTTAATTTTTTATTTATGAAGTAACATATTATGAAAGCACAAAGGCAAAAAAGCCCAAGTACACGTGGGGTATACAAAAGGCCCTAGAACCACAAAAGAAAGAGCCCCAAAGACAAACCTACATCATAAATGCAAACTATACAAAATCTTTCAAAGGGCAACTTAAACTATGGCTTTCCAGAGTTTCCCCAATCAAAAAGTAAACCTACAAATGTCTCCTTTAACTGCTCTAAAGAAACCTCCATTCCATCAAATGTCCTCTGGTTTCTTTCCAACCAAATAGTCCATAAAAAAGCGTGAGAAGCGATTTTCCAAAAAAAATAACGGGAACTTCTGAGAGCTCAAAATCTGCCATGTCTCGATGACACAAAAAAACAACTGAGGCGTCACCCAAAGCACCCCAAAAATCTGTCGACAAAAAGCCCACAAGTCTCTAGAGATGCAGCAATGCAAGAAGAGATGGTCCACCATCTTTTTAAAAGATTTGCACATCATGTAGTGGTTGGAAAAGGAAAAACCTCTCTTCTGGAGATGATTCAAAGTGAGGCATTTGCCCTACATAGCCGTCCACACCAACAAGGGGAAACAAAAAAAAAAAGGACAGCTTGGTAGGGACCACTGGTTGCCACACCTAAGAGGCAGGGAAAAACCTACTCTGACGCCTATACAACCATAGTTATTAAAGGCGTAAGGCGCACCTAAGGCGCAAAGGTCTCCTGGGGCCTAGGCGCGAGATGCAAGAAAAAGCATGGGCTTCAGGGAAGTGAGGCGCACAATTTAAAGAATAAATAAAAACTATTTTATCAAATGCAGCTAACAAAAATAATCAATTTAAACATATAAAATTAAACATATAAGATTAAAAACTCATATCTTTTGGCCTATAAGCTCAATTGGTTAGACCCACAAAGCACACAAAGTCACAAATCACAATTTACAACCACAATTAGATGTTTATACTTTATAGTTTGTTAATTTGTAGCCCAACAAATTATAATACCAAACAGGCAAACAGAAAAGAATAAAAAAAACATAGAAGGAGGAACAGAGAAGAAGAATAAAAAAACACAAAGAAGAGGAAGAAGGAATGGAACAAAGAAGAAGAAAAAATCGAAAAATAGAAGAAGAAGAAGAAGAAGGAACAGAGAAGAAGAAGAAGAAAAAAAAAAAAAAAAAAATGGAAGAAGAACAAAGAACAGAACTATTTTCGAAACTCAGAAAATAGCACAAATTGAAAAATAGAAGAAGAAGAAGAAGAGAGAAGAAGGAACAGAGAAGTACAGATTTACCCAAAAAAAAAAAACCAGAGAAGTACAATAGCCTCTCGATGACAACGACGATGAAGAAGAAGAAGAAGAAGAAGAAGAAGAAGAAGAAGAAGAGCAGGAGAAGGAGCAGGAGGTACATACCTGTTCGACGAGGGCTACCGGTTGCACCACTGGAGCTGGAGGGCTGCACCGATGATCGCACTATCGCAGAGAGCTAGGGCTGCACCCCTGCACTGCCCTTTCCTTCTTCTTCTTCTTTTTCCTTCTTTTTCCCTTTTTGCTTTTGTCAATTTTAAAGGATACAAAGAATTTAAAATGACTCTATTAATTATTATTATTATTTTTAACAAAAAGAGGACTGGATCACTAAGGCGCGCCTCAAATGGGCCTCGCGCCTCTTTAAAAAGCCCAAAAAAGCACGCTTTTCTTGCGCCTAGTGGACGTCGCCTCGCCTAGCCCAAAGCGAAGCCCACCCCTTGCGCTCACCTGCGCCTCACGCCTAGGTGTGCCTGAGGCGCGCTTTTAACAACTATGTATACAACCAAGCAAAAAAAGACTACAGAAAACAGCTCATTCGCCTTCCTCCAAACCATGTCATCCTCTCTCTATCACTATACATGTTAGCACCATAAAGAATCTAAAAAAGCCGACCGACCCCCTCCACCTCCCAATCACAATCCTAATAAATTTAACAATCCACAACACTCCATCCTCTTACCTAGCCAGTAACTCACTGAAATAGGCCTCCCTATTCTCTACAATATCAAACAAATTCGGGAAGGTATCAATGAGGGCTCTATCACCACACCAGACAATCTTCCAGAATTTCACCCGCTTCCCCTTTCCTACCTTGAAGCCCACATGATTAATGAGGACTCCAAGCCACCCATTATAGCCGTCCACACCTCTGCACCATGGGAACGCTGCACATCCTTAGATCTCAGCTCCTCCTCCTCGCACCCATATTTCCACCACACCACTTCCCTCCATAGCACTCCACTCTTCGTAGCAAATCTACAAAGCCGTTTACTCGGCAAGGCTTGATGTGCTTTAACAAGAGGTTGACTCAAATCCAAACCTCCTTTCTTGGGGGTGCAAACAGGTCCCAATTAACCAAGTGAAACTTCTAATCCCCTTCCATTCCTGCCCAGAGTAATTCCCTCTCTTAATTTTTCTCCAACTGATAGGCAACTGACATTGGAATGTAAAACAGGGCCATGTAATAGGTGGGGAGACTGGCTGAAGTGCTCTAAATAAGAGTTAACTTGCCCCCTCCCCCCCCCTTTTCTTTTTTCTGGGGAGGTAGCCCTTCTTCCTTCTTCCATCCAATGAGTCGCTTCTCAAACCTCTCAATCACCGGATTCCAAGCCTCCTTTTCTTTTTGCTGACTCCCTTAGGTTTTAGTTGGAACTGTGGGTTTTAGTAGATGCCCCTTTGTTTTCTATTATCTTTTTGCTGCTTCTTTTTGGCAGGTTGTTTGTGATTAACATTTGTACAAGGCTCATGTACTCAGGTTAAGCCCATTATTATATTATTATTATTAATAATATAAATATTTACTTCCTATATATATATATATATATATATATAGTCCCGATCAGCTGTGCTGACCTAACTTATACTAGGACCATGCATTAGGAGTTATACCCCATGCATTAGCCCAATGTACCCCGTAACCCACTAATGCACAAGGTATGACCCCCAATGCGGGGGCTGATATAACTTATATCAGCATATGCTCATGTGATTGTCATCCTATATATACAGGGTTGTTCAAGTGTGGGATATCTTGGACTATCCCATTCGATCACGACTATCCGTGGATGACCTGCGCGCATGTAACCGGGATATCCCATATATGATCAAAGCTATCTATATATATATATAAAGTGGGATCCCAATGGTAGGACCAGAAAAGTGGAAGGGAGTGAACCAACACCACAACCCAAAATTTAGGAGTGCTCTGCTACCTCCAACCCACTCCCCACCACAATTAAAACCCAACACTGACTCAAAAGACAACAAAATCCATCACAGATACCTCAACTGCTCCCCATCCAGATCACAAAAAAATAATCGTGTCGTATGCCATTCCCCTGAGAACTCAAGAACTTTGAGGAAGCCAGCCTCTTCAGCTCTTCTCATTAGTCTACTGAATGCCTCCATCACAATAATGAACAAGAAAGGAGACAAAGGGTCTCCATGCCTTAGCCCTCAATAGCTCCTAAAAATCCAATGTGAGATCCCATTCACCAGCATAGAAAAAGAGGTTGTAGAGATGCAAAACTCAATCCACCCCCTCAACTTGATAGGCCATTTCTAAGTCCAACTAGCAAATCACACCAGGTTGTCCACTGCATAAACGAGTGTCAATAGCGATCAAAGCAGCATCTAACATTTGTTTACCCTGGACAAAAGCATTATGCCGCTGCCCTACCACCTCTCCTGCCACCTTCAATGTTTACACCAAAATTTTCACAGTAATCTTATAAACATATTGCCAAGCAAGCTAATGGATCTGAAGTCCCTCATATTTTCCGCATTCTCCTTCTTTGGTATCAACGTCACAAAAGTAGCATTCAAACTTCTCTCAAAAGAGCTTGCACATTGCACCTCATCATCTCACATGCTCTCTAGCCATGCCACCTCATCAACCGATGTGGCCCCAAACTTCCAAACCATCCAATAACGGCCTTTGCAAAACCTCTTCAGAAAATAGGACTTCATAAAATTCAATAACCCCATTCACAATGTTTGGCTCTTCTTGGACCACCGCTCTCTCAACCTCCAATTTTCCAATGTAATTTCATCTCCTATGAGCATTAGCCATTCTATGAAAAAACTTAGTGTTCCTATACCCTTCCTTCAACCAAATTTCTCTCAACTTCTGTCTACAACTAATCTCCTCTCACTTAGCAAGAGTAGCAAATTCTTTTTTCACTTCCACCCTTTGAGCTTTATCTTCTTCCCCTAATCTCCCATCCTCTTCTTTATTGATAATAAGGAAGCTCTTCGGGCAAACATCAGGCCCATACAAGACCGCACAACCCATAAGGAACAGGTAAGTACAAAGCCATGAGAAACATGGAACCTTGTGTTGGTGGCCCCAAGGGGTTTAGCAAGATTTGAACTTAGGACCTTCACTACCTAAGGTGGGATCCCTTGCCAACTGAGCTACCCCTTGGGGTTTCTCTCCCATCCTCTTCCTAACGGTCCCACATCCTAATTGTCTCCAGAAATATAGCCTTCTTAGTTTCCAACCTGCCAAAGACCTCCGAGTTCCCTTCCATGAGCTTCTTCTTTAGTTCTTTAAGCTTCCTAGCAACCACAAAGTTGAGGGCCCCGACACTTCAAAAGAGTTCCACCAAGCCCTCACAAGCTCCTCAAACTCATCCACCTTGAGCCACACGGCTTTGCCATGTATACCCTTCTCTTTTTTATTATAATATACTTTACTTCATTAAAAAAAATAAAAAATGTCTAATGTCCTCTGAGTCAAGACGGAAAGGGGGGCACCTTGAGCCACATGTTATCACCTTTCTGAATTGAATTCTACTTTTTCTTGTCCTTTGACACTTTTGGACGCTTCTTAGAGTTTGAATGTTTTTCTGAACTGCTCGTAAAAGTCAAAATAATGATTTGTGTTTTAGTTTGAAAGGTCACAAAGATATTAAAAATTTAAAACCATTGCCCATGAACACATAAGGCTTCAGGGATAATTAATTAATTAATTAATTGGATGCAAGAACTAAAGCAGATCCAATTGGAAGGTAGCTTTAGAGGCAAAGTGATAATCTTTTGCCTGGTCTATAAGCTAATTTGAGGGCTTTTAGAGATTTCACAATATACAAAGCAAAATCTGTGCCATCCAAAAGTAGTTGAGATGGGCTTAATAAGTCAGTAGCAACTTTGGGCCCGTCCAAACAAACATTAATTTAACGTGGATGATGAAAACAATTAATATAGAAGCATAATAAATGATGCATTGTTCCAGTAACAATTTAAGATAAAAATTATAGATTTGCATTAACATTCAAAGAAACAGATCCACTAATATGTAAAGAAACCCCACACCCCCCCCCCCCCCCCTCTTCTTTTCTGAAAGGTAGGCCATGTTGTTGCTACCATAATGAGAAAACCATTAAGTATTTGACCAAATAGGATTGTACAATTCCTATAGAACCTGTCATAAAATACCCCTAGAAAAAGAGGAAGGGGGGGGGGGGGGGGGTAGGGTTAATCAGGGCAAGAAGGGTTTTCCATGAAATGGAAAATGAAAACTGTTAGCACCACATGAGATTTGTGAATAAGTGATTGTCTAATAATGAGCAAGGAATATCCGTCTTTCCGCTAAACAGGATATATTTAACTCATAATTCATTAGACACATTTTAGTAAGTAAACTGATGCACTATGACCTTCCAGAGTCCATAGTTCCAGACTACATTGTATTTTCCTGTGTAAATAAGTATACAATGAAATGCAATTTTAGTTATACAAGTGCAGAGAAAGCTTCAGCAGGTGTAAAAACTCAAATAATAGTTTTGGAATGTTGATAAAAATGTTAATAATGTTCTAATCATGACTATTGTGGCCAATGTTTTCCATTTTATATGACTGGTCCCCATTACTGACCATGTGATTTCTTACAACCAATGTTTCCATTTTATATGATCTGAAGTTCTGAACTTCTCCCCCGACCGACTATGATTTCTTAAAAATAAATAAAAATTTATCCAAGTGCTAAACCTAAACTGAGGATTCACTGCTTACATCCAGAAAGCCAAAACATGTAAATTTGATTTCCAACTTTAAAACTCGGGCTCTCATCAACACCAATTTGTCTTCAAACAGAATATTAGAAATGAATGACACAATAAAACAGATAAATATCATTATATTTTAAAGAAATGCAAAAACAGTTATAACCTCATAACATCATAAATTGCAAAGGCCTCTGTCTCATAACCCAACTTTTGATCACCCTGAAAAAAGTGAAAAATCATATAAGAACCATGACATGAGAAAAGTAAAGGCTCCACTTGGACAGAATCTAAGAAGTCATTGTCTTCCCTTTGAAAGAAAAGAAGCAAGTAAAGCAAAATAGCTGGGTTTGGTAGTAACTTTTCTGAAAGGGGAAAAAATGGCTTTTTTGTTGAATTAAAGGAAAAAAATTTCTTTCTAATCGAAGAAAAAAGCTATTTCTTTTAGAAGTAAAATTTTTCATTTTTGTCCAAACCAATACCAACTCTTTCACCAACATTCTACCACCAACACCACAACCACCACCACCCGTACCATCACGGCATCACCTTTCATGGCATTGCCATTGTCACCACCACCACTAACCCACAAAACCATCAACCCACCCGCAACCTTATCACAAAATTATAAATCTTCCCACCATACCAACTCCATTGCTTCAACCAACATCAACATCCTTACAATATTACCACCATTGCAGTTTCTATAATCACCACAATCCCATAACATCCTTAAAAACACCACTAATACTATCACTGGTCCCATCAGTGCCACCACTATGTTGCCACCATCACCATCACCAATTCATCATCAACACCATGGTAAGACATACTTTCAATTTTATTTTAGTTCTTTATTTAATTATTTCTTTTTTTAAAAGTAAGATATCATTATTTGCATAGTTGCCCATGGTCCATCAAGCATGCTTTTGACTTGTGCTTGCTCATGAAGGAAAAAAAAAAGTGTGTAGTATATAAGTACTCTTCAACGCTAAACCGAACAATCCCTATGGTCAATAAAAATAGTGCCAAAACTGAGGTATAACACTTAGTATAGCACCTTATTTCAGCAAACTAGGAGGAAATTTTCACATATATTGAGTGTTCAGTAATGGAAGACAGTATCTTATGTCAGCTGGACATAAACAGTGGTGCAAAAACTATAAGCTATGAAGCACGGACATCCTTTATAGGAGCCGTGGCTGTGTCCAACACGTGTCGAACACGGACGCAAGTATTATTATAAACAGACATCCTGGGCAGCAACTATAAAAGATCAACTAATTTATGACTTGTATTTATTTGATCGCACCAACCTCTGAATTCCAAAACCTTTTGCATCTTGTTATGTGATTCTCCCTCCGTTCCTAAATAAGTGGCCTACTTTCCTTTTTTGGATGTTTCAAAATTACTGTCACATTTCAAAAGTCATTGATTCTTTTTATTTCATTTCCTAAAATACCCTTAAAAAGGTATTCTCTCTTTTTCTAGTGTTTTGTACACTTGAGGGAAAAATTGGAATGTCAAAACATTTGTATTGATGTGAAAGCATTTAATAGGGTTTCCTTAAAAAGCGTGTTTTTTCAAAGGGGATGGTCAATTAGGAACGGAGGGAGTATTAGAAGAGGCCCACACATTGAAATTATACATTCTAAAAGAATTTTCTTAGGAAAAGTTCTAAAGAAAGCTGGATTACATAAAACACTCTGTTTACCTTGGTTGTCCCAGTGGAGTTTATGTATAAGTATATTGGTTTCTCTTCATCCTCATACTGAAGGTAAAGAAATTCAGCTAGTATCAACTCAGTGACAGAAGGAACAAGAGACATGCCCAGGTAAACAATTCGGTTCTTATACAAGTAAGATGCTAAATCTGGAGGAGGCTGCTCCCATGCACTTCCCCTCGAAAAAGGAATGACCTGTTCACAGAAGTATCGTGAAAAAATGCATAAAGAATTGCAATAAAAAGATGTAGGAAAAGTATATCATTAAAATCAATATTGAAGAAAATGTAAAACAAAATAAAGGACACCAGTCACAATGATTAAGAAAACAAAAATTAACATCTGATTTGAACGATCCAAATGGATCCATGATTTACCCATCTGCACATTCCCACATAACACACACACAGAGACAGCTCCAACAAAGCACTTCTAATCTTAGAATAGCCTAGCTTGAGTCTACGTGATGGAAAGAATTCCCCACCATAAAGGTAGCCCACAACAAACATAACCCAACCAACTATACAATAGCTGTCTTAATATCCACCCTCACCTCATTGGTTTTAGTAGATTATATACGAAAATAAAACATTTTCAATTAATGTTGGCCTAGAAGATACAATTTAACCCCTATGCTATTGTGAAGTGTGAACATTTAGTCCGAGGAGGAGGGAAGTGGAGCTGATCAATAAAGGATGGAAGTGGACTAATGCATGGAATCTTTACGACTTGATGATGAAGGAAACGGTGAAACTCAGTTTTTTCGATATCAACTCTTTAGATATCCAAATCTTATGCAGTTGTGTACTTGTGTGAGATCAATGCTGCAATGAATATAGCACATCGTCGTTCTAATGTGTGACTTTTATCATTTCATTTATCATAATTTTTTTATATACACTAGTTTTGCATATCAAAGTGTACCAATCAAAACAAAGTTATATTGCTGATACCCATTTGTACTAAGGCCCAGTAATAATGTAACCAATAGCAATAATTAAGTCCATGCTTCTGACTTAACCGGACTTGTAGATATGCATGCAACCATAAAAATAAAATACAACTATTTGGTGGCCATGAATCAATATCTATAGCTTATTACTACCGCATCTCTGCTATTATAAGCCACCTCTTCAGAAGCCTGAGGAGAGTAAACTCTTATCAGAAATAAAAACTTATGAACATCACCCTCTCAAAATCTTCCTTTAAGCTGCATTTAATTGCTGAGAAACATAAGGGAAAGAAATTAAAATAATGTTTTGATATTATGTTTTAAGTTGTGTTAGGGTAAATCAAGTGGAGCTTACATTTCCTCATTTCCCAAATATAATGACTCTACGATTCAAAACTTTCTTTTCTTTTCTGACCTTTTCTCAGCAACAAAATTACCAAAAGAATCAGTAGCCATATATTAGTTAAATTCCAACCGACATGTAAATTGATGCTCCAACAACATCAATTTCCTTTTTTCATTCCGAGTCAATCAGAACGAAACTCCCAAGATTTCAAATTTGTCGACATTTCATCAAAACATCAACAATATCATATGTCTCAAAAACAAAACTAATAAATAAATAAGGACCCGAAAGCAGAAAGGAATCCGAATTTGTAAAATCTAGGGTGAAATTTTCATAACATTATTGAACTTTCAATCTAAGACTTCATTGAAAAATTTAACCAAGCAATCCATGCCCCTCTTGTAGGTCAGTATACTTCCTCCCTTATCGATTTTCAACCATATTAGAAATACAATACACACTAAACCATCTATAAATATAGGTATATATTTTTGTATGTATGTATGTATGTATGTGAAAATATACACATACACATACGTATTTATGAATTTATGAATAATTTGTGACAACTTGCCCTAGATGGGATGAGAAACCAACTTATGAAACAAATTCATAGGTGTTTGGAACAGTACCATGGTGACGACGCCTCTTTTGCTGTGAGAACCAGAAAAGGACGCCGGATTGAGCGAAGCGGGTCGGATTTTCTGACCAGAGAAATCGCCGGCGACGCTGCCGCCGACGAACGGAGAGAGAAGACTGGTAGAGAGAGAGGCTCTGAGTGGAGAGGAAGTTAGGGTTCGGTTTCGTGAGTGGGTGGACGGTGCTGACATTCGCGTGTGAAGTGCGAAGCTGGAAGCTATGGTGGCGACCTCCATGGTCCTCTGAGTGTGAGGGAGAACTGAAGGGGGTTTTTTTAAGGAGAAGATACTGAAGTCTGAAATGATCAAATGGGTTTTTGAAATGGGGCGGGTAGTGATTTGGTAACTTCCTGAACCCATCCATGATCCATCGAATGGGAGGGTCGGGGGGGTCCTTGTAAGGGCCCGAATGTGCAACCCGAATTAACTATGAGTTCTATATCTGTTGAGGGAAGGCTGCGATTAGAGGTTCTCATTGGTTAATTGAAGAGTTCTCACCTGATTTTAAGTGTGAAAATACAAATTTCAAAACAAAGACTTATATCATTGGATAGACGACTCTTCAAAGATCTCATATATAAAAATTCATTTTAAAAAAATAATTTACAATTTGATAACATAAATTGGTCAAAGCTAATGAAGAATTTTATTTTTCTATCAAATATAATATTCAAACTTTGACCATTTCATATGATCAAGCCACATGGAAAGCCCCAAACAAGAAGTAGCCGCCTCTTGAATTCTTGAGGGACTTTTCAAGATCCTACATTAAATTGAAAAGTCACCAATGTTAAAAAAAAAAGACCTTCCTTTATTCCATCACCACAATTATAGCATTGATTTTCGTCCACTATTTTTTTTTGGTTCCGCAGATTTTCGTTGGCTGCAACTCTGCAAGGGAGCTCTACATATATGCTTCTCCGCTAACCATTTTTCTCTGCTCTTTCCTTCTCTTGGTTCTCAAGTTTCAGACGGCAACTAGTGTTTGCGGGGACTTCGAAAGCTTGCTTGCTGGTGAGTCGTTCTCTTGCTTGCGTGCTGGTAAAGTTGGTTTGTCCCTGTATTTTGTGGCTTTTGTTTTGTTTTGTATTTTTTTTTTTTTCTCGACCTCTATTTTGCCTCTCAGGAGTGGGTGGGGATTTGTGTATTGTCCCTGTTGATGAGAGTTTGAGGTGGTAAGAGTTTGGTTTTGAGATTGAGGGGAGAGGGAGGTGTCTATATCTTTTTCTCTCTCTCCTTTGGGGGGTGTTTTGCGTGTTGTTGTCTGTTTGTGGGGATTTGGGGTTCCGTGGTTTGAGGTGGAAGTGGTTTCACTAAGGTTTTTTTTATTTTTTATTTTTCATTTTTCCCACCTTTTTTTACTTCTTGGTATACTCACAGAATCTCATCTTGGGGTTGTTTAGTAGCTACGGATTATTGGCTTCACCATGATACGTGTACAACCACAATTTGAGATCCAGTGAAGTGTCGAGAGAATTATACTTGAATTGCAAAGGGCATTATGAAATCATATGTCATGATTTATCCAAAAAAAAAACAAAATGTGTCATGATCTGCCATAGAAAGGAAAAAGTGGACGTATGAGCCAGCCATTCTACGGAAAAACCACTTCAATTAGGTGCGATTAGTGTATTGTCATACATTGCGAATTGCGATTAGTATACCCCACGGCGATGGGCCCGTGCTTTGCACGGGTACCGCTCTTAGTAAAACTGATACTCCTAAATTTTAATGTGGTAGTTCAGTGGACATAATAAATTAAGGAGAGGAAAATACTTGACTTGTCACAATGGAGGAGTTGCTCTTCCTTGCTCCTATTCATATTGCTCCTCTTTATTCCTATTCATGTTATGTCACGTGTCCTAAAACCAAATGAAAATTAATCATATTCATGTATTTTCATGTTACATAAGTATAGACAGTGGCAGAATCTAGAATTTGGTTGAAGATGGCCAAAATTTGATTGATTTTTATATGTTTATCCCAACTAGGGGTAGCAATGGGTCACTTAAACTAGGTATCCCGGCCCGGCCCGGCCCATCCCTATTGGGACGGGGTTGGGATTGTTTTAAATCGAATAGGGGTGGGATTGGTATTTTGTAAAAAATCCCAACTCGGGTTACGGGTGGGTTTGGGTCCCTCCCAACCCTACCCCGCCCTGCATAATTATATATATATATATATATGTTATGTTTACCAAACTAATCTTCCATCATTTCATATAAGTGTTTTTTTTTTTTTCCTTCTTTTTACTCATTATGTTCCTGTGCTATTAATTCCCTTATCTCAGTTTTTTTTTTTTATATTTTGATTGAGGTCAAAAGATGTTAATTTCTATAAGAGGATGGAAACCTCTTAAGTATTCACTGTTTAAGTAAATTTAAATGGGTGCATCCATTGAATTGTCATAGATTGGTAGCTAAATGGGAAATTTATGTCTTACTCGTGTAGGGTTTGGGTAGGGAATGGGCTTAGGGATTTTTTATAGGGTCGGGGTTGGGATAGGCAGATCCTATCCCGTGTAGGGTTTGGGTGGGGAATGGGTTTAAGGATTTTTTATAGGGTCAGGGTTGGGATAGGGGGGCCCCGTCCCAAACCCACCCCATTGCCATCCCTAATCCCAACTCAAAATGACAATTGAGTATAAGTTTTTTTTGCATTTTTTTCCTACTTCACAACCACAAGACAGAGAAATTTTTTGAACTAATAACAAGTTTTTCTAATCGATAAACAACAAGAAAAGACATATATAATGATAAAGAGCCAATTTTTTTTTATCCAAATGAGGTGTCAACTTGATCAATCAATCAAAATTTTTAGGAAAAGAATAATTGTTTGTAATGAATAGATGTAGTGACTAAAACATTATTTGGGCAAGTTGATTTGGACTAAAATTTTGGGCTATGTAACATTATTCATCGATATAAATAAATAATAATAATAATTATAATGAGTGAAGGACAAAAGAAAAGTCATGCAAACAAGAAAATATGGGGTAAAAAAAATTAAATAGGGATAAAATGAGGAAATTTATGAAAAGAAATGAGTAAAAACTAAATATGAAGAAGCCAAAAAAATTTCAGAAGGGCCAAAAAATTTTGACAAGTACTAAATCTATAAATAGTAGAAAATTACAAGTGTAAAATATAGACATGCATCCACCTGTTCGTGTCTATAAGTTTATGTGTCCGAATGAATATAAATATGTATTTATATATTTGTATTCACGTGTTTACGTGTCTGTATCCATGTATCTATATTTCTAAAAATTAATTATGACACGTGGTTTAATATAAATGGCAGTAAGGAGGAGTTGCTCCTCGAGCCAAATATTGTCCAGAATTAATAATTTATCATTATAATATTTGCATCGACTGGTTGGTTTTTCATGTTTTCTCATGATGAGGTTTACGTTGATTCACTGAGGTAGATCGACCAAAAGCCAAATTTTAAAACAATCATTTCTTTAAAATGAAAATTAATAAATCTTAATGGAGCCTTAGCTCAGTGGAAACTTTACTTCAGCAAGCGGACATATTCATTATATTATCTGCATTGACTGGTTGCTCATTGGGTTTTTCTTATTAGGAAGTTTAAGGTGGTTGTCTGGTTGATTCGTTGAAGTTTTCTTCCCTGGCAAGGCAATTACGGGAAAAGGAAGGCCATATATGCATCGTTCAGTGTGTGTTTCCGCGTCTTTCTATTATTGTGCATCAACTGATATAAAATCATGGATTTAAGCCTTCAAGACCCTATATCAGAGAGCTAAGCTCGTAGGATTAGCACCATCCACTGGAAAATCCTTATAAGAACTCAATCACGCTCTTTCTGGCCGCTACAAGGGTCCAGCCTTTAGCTGTCTGACTGTATCATTCTCCCCAGTATGGAACAAAGGTTAAAGGAGGCTGCTCAAGAGGGAAATATTAACAAGTTATATGAATTAATTCGGGAGGATCCTTGTCTTCTGGAGCCCATCGATCAGAAACCGTTCGCTGATACACCTTTACACATAGCTGCAGAGGCAGGACATACCCACTTTGCCTTAGAGATTATGAGGTTAAAGCCATCATTTGCTAGGAAGCTAAACCCATCTGGCTTTAGCCCCATGCACCTTGCTTTGCAAAATGGAAAAACCCAGACGGTAACTCGCCTTGTCAATGTTGATCCTGAACTCGTCCGTGTTAAAGGAAGGGAGGGCGTAACTTCTTTGCATTATATCACTGAAGAAGGAGACCATAATCTCTTGGCAGAATTTATCACCGTTTGCCCAAAATCTGTTGAAGATTTGACAATTCGAAACGAGACTGCTCTGCACATCGCTGTGAAAAACTACCTGCCTACAGCTCTTGAAGTCCTGCTGGGAGGGCTTCATCAGCTAAGCATTTCTGAAGGCAGCCAAGACTTGAAACGTAAGGTCCTGGACTTGAAGGACGAGGATGGAAAAACGGTGTTGCACATTGCGAAATCCAATAATCAACCTCAGGTAAGCTCCCATCCTCTTGATTTTCCTCGTGCGTAATAGAAAACAAAAGAAAGTTAGCATAGTGGAAGTTTATTGATTATATTGTGCCCAGGAGGGTTAGGATTAAATATTGTCATATAAATGCCGAGAATTTTCTGTTAATGACTTATTTGCCAAAGATGGAGTATAGTTACATTGATCAATTAAGGGCCCGTTTTGTCATCCAAGTGGAAGTTAAATGGTTGTGGATCTAATCAGCTCCATCCACTTTAGTGTATTTTACATAGTATTGAAGGCACAAACTCATTCCTTTGCATAAGACTATCTAAATAACTTGGAGTCTTTATTATACTCCCCCCGTTTCAAATTGACCATCCCTTTTGAAAAAACATGTTTTTTTAGGAGATCTTATTAAATGCTTTCAAATCAACACATATGTTTTAATTTTCCAATTTTACCCTCAAGTGTACAAAACATTGTAAAAGAAAGCATACCCTTTCAAGGGTATTTTAGGAAATCAAATAAGAAAAATCATTGACTTTTTGAATATAACAATTATTTTGAAACATCCCAAAAAGGAAAGTAGGCCACTTAAATAGAAACAGATGGAGTAGTTGATATTATAAGATTAATTTTTAGAAATTTATGAATCATAGCTATTTTGAATTTTCACTATCATTTGTGATGTTGGTCATCATTCTCCTAAATTTTTTCATTGAAACAGAATAGATGATAGATTAATTTTGCCTTCAGTTCTATGTAAAAACGCTAAAATCACTTTATTTTCATTTGGATGTGGTCTTAAATATCTAGTTTATCAGCGATATATTGCCGTATCGGTACCAACCAATTTGATTTTTATCATTTATTTTGTTTTAGTAGAATATCATGGATATATCTTTGATATATTAAAATATTGACACTTATTGATTATACTATCTAGAATATCTTCTATTTGAATATCTCCTATTTTGTCACATGTTACCGATGATATTGTCCCAAGTGAACAACCCTAGAGGGGGGGTGAATAGGGTTTTCGGCTAAGTATGAAATCAAATGCAATCTTAAAATTAGTTTATTGCAAGTAAGAATAAATCTAAGAACATGCAATAAGATAATCAATAAAAAGATTAAGTGAGAGAGATTGAAAACGAAATTAACGAGGTTTGGCCTCTTCGCCTACGATCTTACCTCAAGAACTCGCTTGAGAATTCACAAATCCACTATACTAATCTCCTTGCGAGTGGAGATCAAACCTTTACAAACACAAGTGTTCTTTACTAACACTTGCACAAATGCACTCTTCAAGTGCTACAAATGGGGGTTTCTCACAATCATTTAATACAAGATAATTTGAGTTTGTTTTTGTACTAAGGAAGTTCTCTCAAAAGAGTAAATACACAGCAATTGAATGCAAACTCAGCTAATGATTGAATCTCAATGAATGCTCACAAGAGAATTAGGGCTTGTAACAAATGATCTTGTTGTATAATCAATGAATGCTCATAAATGAGTTTAACCCTTGTATATAGCCCAATGGTCTCATATGACCGTTTGGGCTCAATAAATATCGGGAATCAAGTTTGGTGGGCATTTAATGCTTAAAAGACCATTTAAAAAACTAGTCATGATGTGTCAACCCAAGGGTTTCAGTTGTTTGAAATATCATTCCAGTTGTCTGAAATTCCCTTTCAGTTATCTGAAATAAGGCTACTAAAAATTCTAGAGAAGGTGTAATTTTGGTCTTTTGTTACAAACTTTCAGCCATCTCAAAGATGGCTTTCAGTCATCTCAAATAATCTTTTAATCGACTCAAATGAGTCGTCTGAAAATTCTAGAGAGGTGAAATTTAGACTGATGAATATTTAGTCTGCTGAAATGTTTCAGCCTATTAAAGCATTATTTCAGTCGTCTGAAACATCTTTCGGTCGTCTAAAAGAATCTTCCAATCGTCTCAAAGATCATTTCAGTCGCTTAAAATAACATTTTCATAGACAATCATTAGGCTCAATAAGGCATAAGTCTTTGGGATTAAAATGCCTTAACTTAAATGATTAAGTTTATTCAATTTGTCCTTAAATGATATGCCATGCATGATCCTAAGCCCTTGCAACTTATGTAAACAAGAATTGAAATCAATCTTACAAATAATGATCCTAACACTCTCATAGTTAGCTAGATTCTTCATTTGATGATCTCTTGAGTGTTGGGCATGCTCATCTTGTGTTCTTTGATGGATTTAAGCTTTTGTAATGGCAAATTGATCCTTGGTTGCATAAATGACTTGTATACTTGTCTTATATAAACTTTGAAACTTATTAGGTCATCTTGTGTATTGTTATCATCAAAATCATAGGATTGAAACCATTTAGGCCAACAGATGATATATATCGATATCGATATATTGAAAAATATTAATGGCAAATATCGATCAATGTTCACCAGCCTTTTCTTTTCTTTTTTTGTTTTTGTTTTGAAAGCTTTCAACAGCTTTTTGCTTTTGTTTTTAGCTTCTAGCTATTTGGGCTAGGAATGCAACTCGGTCTGGGCCAAAGGTATATCTGGACCGAGCCAAACTAATTCAGGACTTTAAAATTTGAACCAGGACCGGATTGAAAGAAAGGGTCCGGTTCTTAGTTTTTTTTTTTTTTTGGTAAAAGGTAAGAAATTTATTGAATAAGTATTAGTATTCAATAAATAAGTATTATTATAATACTTATTTATGGAATATAGTATATTAATATTAACATATAATTATATATATATATATATAGATATAGATATATATTATTTTATTTTATTTTATTTTTTTTGGAATTTGGGAATTCGGTCCAGTCCGGTTCTAAAACACCCTAAATGGTGGACCGAACCAAATGAATTCAAGACTTTAAAATTTGAATCAAAACCGGATCGGTTTTTGTTTAGACTGGAACTAGAACCTGTGAGCGCCACGCCCTAAACCACATAGCTCGAGAATACGCATTAGCCTCAAAGGACTAACACGGAGAGGAGTCGCCACCCAATAATGGGAACGAGTGAACCCTAGTAGGGTCTAGCTCGTCATAACCAGAGATTCGGGTTCGGAGCTAGGGTATGCAGCTGGGAAGGTGTTAGGCACCCAGCCACGCCCGGTCGAAACCAGCCCCCACACATGATTAATGGCTTTAATTAATTTAATGTCTAATCAGAATTGACCCTATTCATTTAACCATAGCAGCACGCGAATCATGATGATATGATACAGATAAAGGCACGAAATAAACATAAAGAAAACAAAATACGAATTAACTAACTATCAGATAAACTACAATAAAGAAAGAAACTGTCTGTCAATGCCTTATGTGCGTACGCAGTATTAGTTACTGCGTACGCATACAATATGCTGCGTACACAATAAAATAGTTGCGTACGCACCCATTGGCAATTTATGTCGTCTCGCAAAAACTCACTGTATACTGTCAGAAATCATATATGTGAGTTCCTACAGATTAAAGTTTGAAATCACTTCTATGGTAACACAGGAGATTTTCATACTAGCAAATCATCATACAATTAAGCCCTAGTCTATTACATGATGCTTATGCAGAAATATACGTGAAGTCCTAGGTTCTCTTATGGAAAGAGTCCACTATGTGATGACATGCAATCAATATCATGCAGTTAACGTGGCATTTATGGCAACACATTACTTTATTGAATATGAATTTTCATGCTTAGTAAGTAAATTATGCATGCAGGATGCAGATATTACCCTCAGGGTTCTCCACTCTGATTCCTTTAAGAACTACTCCTTCTGAACCTCTAGAATTGCAGCCTCCTGTACTCGCTTTCTGTTCCTATAGCTTTCCTTCTCTCTTTGATTTCAATCTACTCCCCTCCCAAAAGTCCCCCTCTTTAGGTGTCTAGTGGGTTATATATAGGCATAGGAAGTAGGATTAGGAGTCTCTGCTGTTTTTCCCCGAAATCTAGGTCTCCTAAGCATGTTATAACACGTTCCTTGAAAAGAGTTCTGATCTGGAGGGCAAGTGGCCCGAAAAGAAAGGTTCTAGAAGCATAAGCTGCGTACGCACCATAATCGATGCGTACGCACCTCCATTAATGCGTACGCATCCATGTTCGTGATTTCACCTAATTTCTTAGCTGCAATTCTTTTGGCTCATGTAGGCGAATTCCAAAGTTTGTCAAAGTATATGAACTAACCTCATCATAGGGCGTTTTCAATCCGACTCATCGGGTGCAAAATGGGGTGTCTACAGAACCGGATCAAATTCATCAGATCGGTCCGGTTGTTGCACCCCTAGTCTGGGCTGCTTTATCACTTCTCGTGAAGGGCTGGTTGTATAATTGTGTACTTTTTTTACTTTGCAAAATTTTAATCCCTCCATTCCCCTTTTATTGTCTTCTTTTTCTTTTTTTTTAGGGGAGTGGGGTGGGGGGGGGGAATTGGCGAATAGTCCATTTTTTGGTAAAATATTGGCAATTAATCAAGTACGAGTTTTTCTAAGTCAATTAGTTAATGAAACTAAACTTATTTATTAATTAATCACACATTTTTTGAAAATCCCTGGTTTGCCCTTATTATTACTAAGGGCACTCCTTTTTTTTGATTATGAGGGCATCTTATGTAACTAACTTAACTTTGTAGTATTATGATTTTTAAAAACTTATAACTTACAATATACATATCCTTTAAAAAAAAAAAATTTTATTCTACTCTTGGAACCTACTCGTCGACATCTTCGGAAAAATATCCATATTGATTAGGTAATTATTAAAAAAATTTAAATTGTAAAATTTTACTACTTGACACAGTTTAATGCAATACTCATAAAACTGTAAAATTTTACTACTTTCTAAAGTAGTAAAATTTTACTACTTTATGAAATAAATTTTACAATGAAGTAGTAAAATTTTACTACTTCGAGAGTTGTGATTTGTAATAGTTTAGAATTTGGTGATGTACTTAATGATGGTGTTTCTTTACTTAGGCATGTCGGTTCGCGACAACTTCTAGCAAAACTGGGATTGTTTCCAGCATATTTTCTTATGGCAAAACTATATGAACCCAACTGAAAATAACCATGATATAGGATTGGAAGAAAAACATGAGAATGGTGGTAAATTTTTCTTTCCTTTTTTTTTTTTTTAATCCAGAAAAAGTTTATATTATTAATGAAGATGTAAGTAGCATACAAAGAGAATCCCCAAGGGTCCCAACGGCAAAATAGAGGCAAAATAAAGAATAAAACTTAACACCTAACCTCAAAAAACAACAAATCCAAAGACTACACAAACAGTAGTGAACTAAAGATGAGTTGAGAATGGTGGTAATAAAAGTTTTGAAGACGAGTTGCAGCCAACAAAGGGTCCTAGTTATGAGGGATGTGATCATTGGCGACAATGGTTATTTCTGGTGGTAAAAAAAATTATCGGAATCTAAGCTCGCTGGTGAGGTTCAGATCTAGAAGAGAGAAAGAACGGGAGAACAAGAAGACAGAGAGCAAGAGAGGCAGAGAGAAGGAGGGAAGTAGGGAAGCCAGATCTAGTGAGTTTCAAATCTGGTTTCTTCAGATCTGGTGTTTCTCTTCAAATCTGGTTTGGAGGAGCTTGACACCAGTGAACTTCATATCCAGTCATCGTCGCCGGAGGTCAGACATCGATGGAAATCAGCCACTATTAGAGTTGTTTGGGTTGGGGTTTGAGAAGAGAAAGATAGTGATAGCTAGGGTGGTTTCAAGGTAGAAGATGGAGAGGGGTAGGTGAAGAGAGGGATAAATAAAAAGTTTAATAAGAATGAGGGTATTTTAGTCAGTTATAAGCCAAATGGACTAAGTGAGTTAAAAAAAGAGTTGGGTAACTATTCTCTACATAAGTTATATTTGGTGGACTGATGGCCAAATCCCACTTTTTGTCTTTATTTTTATTTTTATTTTTATGTTCTAAAATTATTATCCCATTAAAAAATTCAATGATTTTTTTGCATTAATTTCCTAAAGCACCATCTTATCAATGTTTTATCTTTTCCAATGTTTTGGACATTTGAGGGTAAAATTGGTATATTAAAATATTTATATTGATGTGAAAACATTTAAAAAGGATTTTTTTTTTAATTTACAAAAATGTGTTTTTTCAATAGTGACAGTCAAATAGGAACAGAGGGAGTATACTTTTTTACTTTGCAGAATTTTAGATCTTTAAGAGCTTAATTAGGACTTTTGTATTCTATAAGGCTTCACGTAAAGGGTTGAAGGGCTGCCCTCCCAATTGTTTTAACCTTTTAAGCTTTTCAGGTTTTCTATAATTCTATAATTGCAAACTTTTTAGATAAAGGTTGTCACACCCCATTTTTGTCACTTTATCTAACTATCATCATTTCATGTAGATTTTTATCTCTTTTTTTAGTCTAGTCTTTTGCATTGAGCTTTTATGATATTGAAAATCATGTGTATGAATTTTGGAGTGAGTTGGAGTTGATTTCAATAGTTAATAAGAAATTTTGCGACTTTGAGGGCATTATCGTCTTTTAAGCCATATACTTTCCGTTTGACTTTGAAATGAGTCCCGAGTTGTTCCTATGAGTTCATATGGATATATAAAGTCTATATATAGGCTCAATTTGATAAATTAATGGTTTAAAATCAATTCAGCTCATAATGGTTTAGGTTAGCTAAAAGACCTTTTCCTGGTTCGCTCAAATTGACTCATGTGACCTACTCAATTTTCTCTTATTTATCTTCAATTGGACTTTATTTACTTCATAAATATATTTTAAAAGGTCAAATTTTGGTTCGGAAAACATTTGGCTTAACCCTATGTACAAACCCAAGCGTTGCGACGGTTATGTACCGTGGTTAGCCGTCTTTGTAAAACCTAACCATGCATCAATGGTTAAGGATTTTTATCCTAAGAAGCTAAAAATGTGTTCCTTTTCAAAGCACGGTTGTTTTGGCTTTTATTTCATCAAAATCAGATTTAATTTGACCTCTGAAAGACTTCCGGAAGGCGAAAGAATCTAAACCGAAGTGAGCTGAAGGAGCCCTTCGGGTAACCATTCGAGGTTCGACAGTTAACCATTTAGGCCCAGATGGTTAACTGTCCAGGCTTGGATGGTTACCTAGGGACTCCGTCTTTGAGTAGGATTTTGCCTCTTCTTCCCTCTTTTGACGGATTTTTCCGCCCTTGCAAGTTGTTTCTTCTAAGATTGAGTAACTTTGAGTTATTTGAACACCAAGAGAGTCTCTAATAGCCCTAGGATCGTTATTTAATGAATTAATCTTAACCATTGGTTTATTAGATCAATCTCCTATATAAAGAACATGATATTCAGCATATAGGGAGGCTACAAATGCACTTTATACTTAGAGAGAGAGGGAACTACGAAATTCAGAGTAAAAGAACATCAAAGAAAAGTTCTCTAACCCTAAGCAAGCAAGAGAAGAGTTACTTTAAAGGAAAGAGAACTTCTATAAGAGATAAATTATCCTTTCAATTGCTGGAATTAGGGTTTCTTCTTTTTCGATCTTCTCCTTCTTCTTCTATGATAGTTCTAATGCATGTATGTAGCTTTGCATATTAATTGAATTCAATGCTTTTGTGATGTTATATGAATGATTTTAGGATGGTTCATGGTTTAATATGCTTGAAAATCTTTAGTTTACTAAGGTTTTAAAAGCATTACCCTTTTTATCCTTTCAAGTCATGCATGTTTCATATGGCCTATTTGTAGTGATAATTATCATGATTTAGTGCTTTTATTACTTAATATATATGATATTCATGATAGTTTAAGCATGTTTTAGGGTTAATTCATGGGCTGTTATGCATAGTTGTGAAATTAGGGTTTCCGTTATCCTTATTTTATGCAAGTTTCATATAGCGTATTTAACTTAGCTTTTTGAGTTGTTGCTGTGGACCCCAGAAAACTAAGGCCCACGAGGGTTGAAAAGGAAAATGGGTTTGAAAACGAAAAGGAGTCGCCACCTTATTTTTTAAAGGAAATAAGGAAAACTCTAAAAACCAATTTTGTTTTAAGAAAACAAAAGAATGACTCCATGTTTAAAAAGGAAAGGCAAAAATAGTCTTTTGGAAACCAAAGAAATCATGGATTCGGAGGCTAAGTTATGACATGGGAAGGTTCTAGGCATAGCCTATAGGCACCCATATCACCCTTTCGGTCTCTTAGTTCATTTGGGCTAAATCAAGATCTTACCATACAAAAATCAGCAAGATATCATCACAAGAGTTGCATGCATATCATATATCCATCCATAACAAACAAACAAAACAAAGAAAAAACTAAACTAAACTAGGATACTTAGATCCTAGGGCGGACTTGAACCTCACAAAGAGCGCCTACGTACCATGTATGTAAATACATAGATCAAAATCCACGTAGTTTGAAGAGAATTAGGGTTAAATCCTAATATAAACCTATGGTAAAAACCCTAGGTTTTCTTATTTGAAAGATAGAAAATCTGATATTTAAACCAAGTTTGAAATATAAATAACTTCCACAAGATGGAAACTTTGATAAAAAGGTAATTTATTTAATCAAGGAAACCTCTAATTATTACCATAGATTCATATTAGGAAATAACCCTAAGGAGGGAGAAGAGAACAGATAAAGGAAGAAAAAGTGAATTAGGGCACTTTCAAACCCTACTTACCTTGTGTAATATCTCCGAGCAATAGCAAGCTTAAGCAATAACGACCTTATTTGCAATAAAGCGATTATCACCCCTGTTTGCACCCTTACATGTGCTCAAAACAAACCAAAAGAAGAAAATACAAATCTGGACAGAATGGTATAAGGGCCTAAAATCATCCACTAATCATGTATATAACACAAATAGTGAAATAATATAAACCCTAATGCAATCCTAGAACCATGACATGCATAAAAACCCTAAAATCAACTAGCATGAATGCAGAAAATCATCATAGCTATTCTATATGCAATACATATACAGCAACTATAAAGAAAAAGACAACAAAAAGCCTAAACTACTATGCTATATGCAACACACCTAAAACAAGGGCAAAAGAAATCCTAAACTCACACACATGCTTTAAACTATGTGAAACAGCCCTAAATCATGCAAAACTAAACATAAATGACATTCTAATCATATGTATTAACTAATGAAAGCATCAACACATGATAAAAATGCAAGCTTAAACATGAAATAATAGCTATTCAATGCAAAACCCTAAAAAAGACACTAAAAACCCTAGAATCACAACTATGCATAAAATCACATGGAATAACATTATAACATGCATAACTCCTCAAGAACAACATTTTAGTCATGAATATTAACCAATAGAAGCATCAACACATGATAAAAATGCCAACTTGAACATGAAATAGAGCTATTCTAATTTCAGCACAATAGAAATCCTAAAATCCCAACTATGCATTAAACCACATGAAATAATCCAATTACATGCATAACTCATTATGAATAACATTTAAACCATGTATAGCATCAACACATGATAAAAATACTATCTTTAACATGCAATAGAATTATTCTAAGTAAAACCTTAATTTTAGCATAAAGAGAAAAGAGGTATACCTATGGTGGATGTCTCCTTGCTTCTGTAGAGACTTCTTCTCCTCTTGAAACACTCTCCTTCAAGCCTCCACACAAACTAGCTCTCCTTTGGAACTCTCTCTTACTCTCTTTCTCTAGAAATTAGATTAAACTACATAAGAATGGCTCTAGTTGCCTCCAAGTGGCTCCCCTAATGCTGAAGTATAGAGGAGTATTTATAGGGATTGAGTGGAATCAATCAATGGTTTGGATTAAAATCCTAAATATTAATCCAAGGGTCCTTATAGACTTCCTTGGGGCTCAAGTAGGTCAAATAGGGCTAAAAATAATATGGAATGGCAGCTAGAGGCAAAAAATCCGTCAAAAATAGGAAGGAATCCCACTTTAGCATGATTTTAGGAAGGTGGCTTGGCTGACCACCCAGGGCTGGGCGGCTAACCACCTGGCCTTGGGCGGCTGACCACCTGGGCTGGGCGGTTAGCCGCCAAGCCCCAGATGGTCACCCGAGCGCGCCGTCAGCAATTGCCTTATTTGAGCCCTTTTGCCTTCCAAAAGTGTTTCGGGGGTCAAACGGAGTCCGATTTTGACGAAACGAAAGCCAAAACGATCGTGCTTCGATGAGGAATGTAATTTAAGACATTTTAGGGCAAAAATCCCTAGCCATGGCTGCATGGTTGGGTTTTACAAAGGCGGCTAACCGCTATGCACCACCGTCGCTAAGCTTAGGTATGCACACAGGGTCGCACCGAATGCTTTCCATTTCAAAATTCAACCTTCCAAAACATCTTTGGGAATGAAATTAAGACTAATTAAATTCAAATAGGTGGGAATTGAGTGAAAATTATGAGCCAATTTGAGCCAACTCGAAGTGGGTCTCTTAACCAACTTGAACCGTATTGAGCCATTTTAATCCCGAACCATCAATTCATCAAATTGAACCCATAAATACCTCAAATGCATCCATATGAACTCCAATTGACAACTTGCAGATCATTTCAAGGTTAAATAAAAAGTTTGTGACCTAAAAGACAATTATGCCCCTCAAGTCACAAAAGCTCTTATTATCCCTCAAGATCAACTCCAAATTGAACCAAAATTCATATCCAATGTCCTTGTGATTCTAGAAAGCTAATGCAAGTAACTAGACTCAAAAACAAAACAAAAACATGCATGGAATGACAAACCCTAGTAAGGTGGTGCAAAAATGGGGTGTGACAGAAGCCCCTCATTGGTGCAGCAAGTTTCACTTGCGAACCAATGATAAAAAAACATCCCATTTTTGCTTGGGAGAGTAATTGCATCAAATTCAAATGGAGAACTCCATTATCCTATGGAATTCATCACATATCTTATGCAATTAGAAGTCAATGTCTAGGTAAAGGTCAATACCTAGGATAAGTAGAGGTAACTCTAAGTGAAGGTCAACACCTAGGATGAGTACAAGTCAATACTCGAAGAGAATCGGTATTAGGAGTGAAGGTCAACACTCAGGGTGAGTAATAGTCAATACTCGAAAGGAGTAGGGATAAATATGAGTGGAGGTCAACACTCGGAGTGAGTACCCGTCAATACTCAAAAGGAATCAGAGTGAAGGTTAACACTTGGGGTGAGTACCAGTTAATACTCGGGACAAATATGCTTTAACGATTAGAATGAGTATAGGTCAATACATAGGGTGAGTATGGGTCAATACTCAAGATGAATATGCGACAATATTCAGGGTAAGTATAGGTCAATACTTAGGATGAGTATATATTAGTACTCGGAATGAGTATAGGTCAATACTCAGGAGAGCCAATAAGACATCGTATGGGTAAAAATCATTACTCAAACGAGAACCCACTCAAATGAGAACCCATGATGGATAGAAGTCAATATCCATACTGAAAATCTAAAAAGAAATCCCATGAATAGAAGTCAATACTTAAAAACACACAACTAAGGGTCAATGCTTGCTATGAGTAAAGATCAATACTTACAAAGAAAAGCTTACGAGCAAGGGTCATTGCTTGAAATGAGTAGGATTCAATACTCACAGAGAAAGTCATACGAGCAAGGGTCAATGCTCAAGATAAAATATATATAAGTAATGGTCAATGCTTGAAATGAGTAGGATTCAATACTAACAGAGAAAATCATTCGAGCAAGGGTCAATGCTTAAGATAAAATGTATATAAGCAAAGGTCAATGCTTGATATGAGTAGGATTCAATACTCACAGAGAAAATTATTCGAGCAAGGGTCAATGCTCAAGATAAAATGTATATAAGCAAAAGTCAATGCTTGAAATGAGTAAGATTCAATACTCATAGAGAAAATCATTCGAGCAAGGGTCAATGCTCAAGATAAAATGTATATAAGCAAAGGTCAATGCTTGAAATAAGTAGGATTCAATACTCACAGAGAAAATTATTCGAGCAAGGGTCATTGCTCAAGATAAAATGTATATAAGCAAAGGTCAATGCTTGAAATGAGTAGGAGTCAATACTCACAGAGAAAACTATATGAACAAAAGTCACTGTTGGTGATGAGTAGGGGTCAATACTCAAAGAATGCCGAGAGATTGCATAGGTAGAAGTCAATACCTAAAACAATAACATATGAATAGAGGAGACATGCTGAAGGGGTTTGGAATCAATACCTATGATGGATAAGAATCAATATTATAGAACGAACAAGGATCAATGCTCGAGAGGGGAGTATGAGTGAATACTCAAAATGAGTGAAGGTCAACACTCAAGATGAATAATAGTCAATATTCCAAACGAGCAAAGGTCAGTGCTCAAGAAAAAAGAATATAGGTAAACACTCATAGGGGAGCTTAACAAAACATTAGTTAAGTAGGAGTCACTACTCATAAGACAAGGTTGGCATGAGGACAAAGCCAACACCATATGAAGAAAAAATATCACTCACACGGCCATTTGTGGGTAACCCAATGGCAAAAACTTAAGCAAATATGGTCATGGGAAAATGGACCTTGAAACATAATGAGCACTACATGTCACTAATGCATGCATATCAACTAATCAATCAACTCAAGTAAAATTAATTCATATGGATCAGCACAAGTTCAAAGCCATGCACAAAAAGATTTACTGGAAGTGGTTTTGCAAACCTATCGTTCTTTTTCTTTAAAAACCGCTTTCCATACTTAGCACAATCATGGAATTTTCAAAAACATTTTTTCTTTGTTTATAAAATGGTGGTTGAGCCTTCTTAAGAAACAATGCAATTCAGGAGGATTGGATTAAACCCATGAATTCTTCTTCAAGGTATAGGAATAAAGTGGAAACACCTCTTTTCTTCTTCTTTCTGTACTTCTCTTTTCTTCCAAAACCCTAACTTTTGCCTAGATTTCCCTTACGGGTTTTCAACCTAGCGGGTTACCCTAATTTTTGCCTAGGCCGCCCTTTCGGGTTTTCAACCTAGCGGGCTTTTCTTCTTTTTCTTTCACATTTCTTTTCAAGTTACTTCAGCATAGAGGGGTTCAAATCACAAAGCCCCAACCCATTCTCTTTATCAAGTTCTCTGATCAAACAAACTAGCCCCAACATTCATTCAAATTCTTCTTCAACAAGCATAATCAGCTCCTGGGTTCATAACACATTCATGTTCTTTAATTGAGCAAAATAAATCAGCCCCAATCTCATGAAATCGCATGCCTACAGCTAAGGCAAATTGTCTCATAGTGGTTACTGCTACCCCTCTTTCATCATTAAATTCATGACAAGAGTTTAAGTCAAAAGGTAAGAAGATATAGAATTTGATGGAACCCACAAATGAATCATCATGATTGAATACTTTTAAAGGATGAGGTCTATGACCACTAGAAACACACAAGACTCAAGAGAGGTGAAGGAGGTAAATGGAGGGACAACTGAAGGACTCAAACCAAACAAGAACAAGAAGAATAATCAAGTTAACTTTCTCGGTGGCATGTAGTATTTTAGCTCACTAATGAGACTATTTCCTCTTGACTTAGTGACAAAGAATTGCCTTCAATGGTTGGTTATATGTAAAGCCTCTTTCTTTTTCTTTTTCTTTTTTTTTTCTTTTTTTTTTTTTCAATGAGTTGGACCGCACCCAAAGTAACTTTATGGGCTGCGTACGTATCTCCACATTGATCTTCACATGACATTTACAAAACAAACATTTCTTTTTTGGTGGAGAATCAGGTCCTCGTAGTTCAAGAGATTCATTCTTCATTTTTTTCAATAACCCTAACTTTTGCCTAGGTCGCCTTTTCAGGTTTTCAACCTAGCGGGCTTAGGCTCTACACATAACCACATAGGGACCACCCTTTACTTGGCTTGAACTTCTCCAACGAGTCACGAACATGGGTTGTAGTCTTCTTTGATTATAAAACTCTTTTGATTGTTGTTGATTCTCCTTCTTGAGGCTTTTGGATGTTAATCCCCTCCCTTTTCTTTTTGTACTTTTTTTTTTTTGTTTTTTTGTGCACTTTTCTTTCTTTTCTTTTTTTTTTTTTTTTTTTTTTTTTTTTTAAGGGAGAGGGAAACAAACATCTCCAAAAGCTTACCATGCTAATTGATTTCTTCTTTTGATCTCTGAATTGCTTCTTGCAAGGGTTTCAAGATCTTCTCAAGTTGCTTGGCTTAGGTCTTCATGTAGTGTAGTGGCAGGTGGCCCCTATGTTTACCATTTTGGACTTCTCATTGCTTCCAAGTTAATCAATTGCAGCTCATTCATCATTCATTATGTTTGCTCTTTTAGTGGGAAGAGCTTTCGAGCTTCTTAGGAAATATTTTAATGCCACTTTGATTGTCAATTGATTAAGGACAAGAGAAATAGAGAGACAATGGAATTATTAAAATCAAACTTTTTATTGAGGGAATGAAGGTGAACACATTGACAATGACTAAGACTCAAAAGACTCAAAACTTCAAAGGACATTTGACTCAAAGATCAATAACAATTAACTAACTAGAAAACAAACAAAAAACTTAAACTCCTTATCACGGACAGTCATGATAGAATTAATGTAGCAGTAAGCACTAAGAAAAAACTTATTATCTTTCCCAACAACCTCAAGGCATCAGCATCCTTTCCTTGTGAATTAAACATTCTTATTCTTCATCTTGACTTGCGCTGCCAACATTATCCAAATCCCCATGAGTGTCAAAGGTTCCTTGAGCCTCATAAAGTCCATCAAAATTAAGAACTCCCCTGCTAGCAAGAGTTTGAGTATCCTCTAAATGATATGGGCCATGAATTGGAAATTCTTGCTTAATTGCAGCAAGGGATCTCGGTGGATTGGCATATGCCTGGGCTGGAGAGATTGGGTTTACGGTGGCCAAAAATGGGTTCATGGAAGAGCTTTGATGAATATTTGGATTATTGGTTGGTGTGGAAAAATTGATTACTCCACGGTCAATGAGGTCTTGGATCTCATGTCGTAGTCTATAACAATGATTGGTGTCAAGTCCCCTACTCTGATGAAAAGCACAATATTCATTTTCCTTGAACCGACGAGGCAAAGGATTAGGAAGGGGTTTTGGATCAAGAAGTGACAATAAGCCCAAAATTGCTACTCTCGAAAAAACATGGTTCAATGGCATGTATAGTTCGGTAAATTGGCGAGGTTCTTTCCTTACAGTTTGGGCCTTCAAATTTGCTCTGTTGTATCTCTTGGACTTGGTAGCCCCTGAATTAGACTCATGATGATTCATAGACTCGGATTGGGCTTTAGGAACAACTTGAACAATTGCCAAGATATCATTCAACTTTTGCATGATCTTACAAAGCATTCCCTTAATTTCTTCCAATGTCGTATTGCCAACTCCAGCCATGAAAGTGATAATGGGTTCCACTCTAATCTTTAACCTCTAGAAGATATCACGGGTTTAATCTAGCCCTCCTTCAAGAACAAAATTCCCTTTTAGGCTATGACCAAAACATTTTAACAATATTTCCATGATTGCGCTAAATTGGTAAGTGTGATCTTATAAAGCATGTCCTTAAGTAGACATCTCATCTCCAAAGGTACCTTGAAGTGTGAGGTGACGTACTAAGGGCATGAAGTTGAGTCACTTAGTCTTAGGTTCTAACCATTAACCATCACAAAACCATCAAGAGTCACTTTCCCCCAAGTGTAGGCAAACTATGAGCTAGGTTTAAACAGCATATCTCCTTAGTTAGACACCTCATCCTCAAAAGTGTCCTTAAGACGGAAGGTGAGGTGACATACTAAAGACATAAAGATGAATAAGCCCCAACTTCTTAACCCTTAATTAAACACTTCATTCCAAACAAGCCCTTATTGGTTTACTTAAAAGCCCATGATTAAATGATCTTAGTTCACATACCTTTAATTAGTCCATCCTTACTTTTGGGAGCCCCTTGGGTGAAGGGTGGATGTACTTACTAAGGGTACGTAGGTGAGACCATATATCAAGTGTCAATCACTACACATGGTTAAAATAAACCTAAGCCTAGAACACAACTTATGAGCATAGCAACACAACACAAGCACGGCATAATATCATTACAATCAAGTGTGGGTGCATAATGGTGAACCAATAGTGCCCTATAAGTCTGTCTACATGGACTAATGATAAGGGTAAGCTGGGGTCCTTAACTTGCTTGAACAATTTTTATACCTAACCACATGTGGCATCAGGAATGCCACGTGGGTCCAGCAGTACGTGATTAGCTCATTTAATATACCCAAGGGCAAGCCCATGGGTACTTGGCAAGAAAGGTTGATAGCTTTCACCCCAACACATGGAATCAGGAAAACCAAGGTTGAGGCTAGGCCCATCAGTGGCAAGGATACATCGAGGGACATCGATCCTAACATGCAAGAGTTTGCACACACAATGCAATAAATGAAAGCACACAATCAAGCGGATGCAATGTGATTGATTTTAATTAAACAAAAGAAATTAATTTAGCCCAATTAAACTTTATAGAGTCTAGCCCACAAATCCCCAGTGGAGTCGCCAAACTGTGGATCCCGGAAAACTAAGGCCCATGAGGGTTGAAAAGGAAAATGGGTTTGAAAACGAAAAGGAGTCGCCACCTTATTTTTTAAAGGAAACAAGGAAAACCCTAAAAACCAATTTTATTTTAAGAAAACAAAAGAATGACTCCATGTTTAAAAAGGAAAGGCAAAAATAGTCTTTTGGAAACCAAAGAAATCGTGGATTCAGAGGCTAAGTTATGACATGGGAAGGTTCTAGGCATAGCCTATAGGCACCCATGTCACCATTTCGGTCTCTTAGTTCATTTGGGCTAAATCAAGATCTTACCATACAAAAATCAGCAAGATATCATCACAAGAGTTGCATGCATATCATATATCCATCCATAACAAACAAACAAAACAAAGAAAAAACTAAACTAAACTAGGATACTTAGATCTTAGGGCAGACTTGAACCTTACAAAGAGCGCCTACGTACCATGTATGGAAATACATTGATCAAAATCCACGTAGTTCGAAGAGAATTAGGGTTAAATCCTAATATAAACCTATGGTAAAAACCCTAGGTTTCCTTATTTGAAAGATAAAAAATCTGATATTTAAACCAAGTTTGAAATAGAAATAACTTCCACAAGATGGAAACTTTGATAAAAAGGTAATTTATTTAATCAAGGAAACCTCTAATTATTACCATAGATTCATATTAGGAAATAACCCTAAGGAGGGAGAAGAGAAAAGATAAAGGAAGAAAAAGTGAATTAGGGCACTTTCAAACCCTACTTACCTTGTGCAGTATCTCCAAGCAATAGCAAGCTTAAGCAATAACGACCTTATTTGCAATAAAGCGATTATCACCCCTGTTTGCACCCTTACACGTGCTCAAAAAAAACCAAAAGAAGAAAATACAAATCTGGACAGAATGGTATAAGGGCCTAAAATCATCCACTAATCATGTATATAACACAAACAGTGAAATAATATAAACCCTAATGCAATCCTAGAACCATAACATGCATAAAAACCCTAAAATCAACTAGCATGAATGCAAAAAATCATCATAGCTATTCTATATGCAATACATATACAGCAACTATGAAGAAAAAGACAACAAAAAGCCTAAACTACTATGCTATATGCAACACACCTAAAACAAGGGCAAAAGAAATCCTAAACTCACACACATGCTTTAAACTATGTGAAACAGCACTAAATCATGCAAAACTAAACATAAATGACATTCTAATCATATGTATTAACTAATGAAAGCATCAACACATGATAAAAATGCAAGCTTGAACATGAAATAATAGCTATTCAATGCAAAACCCTAAAAAAGACACTAGAAACCCTAGAATCACAACTATGCATAAAATCACGTGGAATAACATTATAACATGCATAACTCCTCAAGAACAACATTTTAGTCATGAATATTAACCAATAGAAGCATCAACACATAATAAAAATACCAACTTGAACATGAAATAGAGCTATTCTAATTTCAGCACAATAGAAATCCTAAAATCCCAACTATGCATTAAACCACATGAAATAATCCAATTACATGCATAACTCATTATGAATAACATTTAAACCATGTATATTAACTATTAGATGCATCAACACATGATAAAAATACTATCTTGAACATGCAATAGAATTATTCTAAGTAAAACCTTAATTTTAGCATAAAGAGAAAAGAGGTATACCTATGGTGGATGTCTCCTTGCTTCTGTAGAGACTTCTTCTCCTCTTGAAACACTCTCCTTCAAGCCTCCACACAAACTAGCTTTCCTTTGGAACTCTCTCTTACTCTCTTTCCCCAGAAATTAGGTTAAACTATATAAGAATGGCTCTAGTTGCCTCTAAGTGGCTCCCCTAATGCTGAAGTATAGAGGGGTATTTATAGGGATTGAGTGGAATCAATCAATGGTTTGGATTAAAACCCTAAATATTAATCCAAGGGTCCTTATAGACTTCCTTGGGGCTCAAATAGGTCAAATAGGGCTGAAAATAAGATGGAATGGCGGCTGGAGGCAAAAAATCCGTCAAAAATAGGAAGGAATCCCGCTTCAGCATGATTTTAGGAAGGTGGCTCGGCTGACCACCCAGGGCTGGGCGGCTAACCACCTGGCCTTGGGCGGCTGACCACCTAGGCTGGGCGGTTAGCCGCCAAGCCCCAGATGGTCACCCGAGCGCGCCGTCAGTAATTGCCTTATTTGAGCCTTTTTGCTTTCCAAAAGTGTTTCGGGGGTCAAACGGAGTCCGATTTTGACGAAACGAAAGCTAAAACGACCGTGCTTCGATGAGGAATGTAATTTAAGACATTTTAGGGCAAAAATCTCTAGTCATGGCTATATGGTTGGGTTTTACAAAGGCGGCTAACCGCTATGCACCACCGTCGCTAAGCTTAGGTATGCACACAAGGTCGCACCGAATGCTTTCCAATTCAAAATTCAACCTTCCAAAACATCTTTGGGAATGAAATTAAGACTAATGAAAGTCAAATAGGTGGGAATTGAGTGAAAATCATGAGCCAATTTGAGCCAACCCGAAGTGGGTCTCTTAACCAACTTGAACCGTATTGAGCTATTTTAATCCTGAACCATCAATTCATCAAATTGAACCCATAAATACCTCAAATGCATCCATATAAACTCCAATTGACAACTTGTAGATCATTTCAAGGTTAAATAAAAAGTTTGCGACCTAAAAGACAATTATGCCCCTCAAGTCACAAAAGCTCTTATTATCCCTCAAGATCAACTCCAAATTGAACCAAAATTCATATCCAATGTCCTTGTGATTCTAGAAAGCTAATGCAAGTAACTAGACTCAAAAAAAAAAAAAAAAAAAAAAACATGCATGGAATGACAAACCCTAGTAAGGTGGTGCAAAAATGGGGTGTGACAGTTGCTCATAATAGTTATTCTATATATACTACATATAGTTAAATCATACTAGGTTTGCATTCATATAGTGGATTTTCTAGGGTTTTTGGAGACGTTATCATTTTCTAAGGATAATTTTCTTTTTTAGGAGGTAGGGTTTTGTAGGAAGGTATTTGAGAATGTGTTTAAGTATGAAATCTTTTCTAATATGTTCTTAAGTATATATTTTATATATGATATGATGATAAATCCTTCATACGAGGTAATTTCCACGTAAAATTACCTTAGGATAATTTTGCTTAAAAAAACTCGCTGTAAAAAGGCCTTCTTTCATGTTTTACATAAAAATATCATACTTTTGACTTGATATGAGTTTGCTTTGTTTGCATACTTAATGATATTATTCGATATTCTTATGATTAGTATAGAGTTTTTTGCATATTTTTCATAGTTTTCATACATATAGATTAGGTCATTGCATGTAGGAGCATATTAGGGTTTTGTTATTCTTTGATTTTTGTCTTTTACATCATTGTTGGGATAATTTTAGGTCTTGATATATTCTGTCCAGATTTAATAATTATCTTTGTAGTGATATTTTGAGCATACAAATGGCATATTGTAAGTTGAGCTACTGTAAGTTATCCCATAGAAAGTAGGGTGATTATTGTTGGCTATTGCAAATTGAAAGTTTGCAAACATGGTGATTGCTTTATGAAATAGGGCTTATTTGACAAGTTGCAAATGGTAAGCATGATGGGTGTAGAAAATACCATCCTTATCTCTTTTCTTTTCTCTTCTCCCTCCTAAAGTTATTTCCTAATAGAGGGATATGGTGAATTTTAGGGTTTCCTTCCACCCCTTTTAAAAAAAGCTTCTATCTTTTATTGAAATACCATACTGAGAATCATTTGTCTTTGGAAATCCTTATGGAATGAAACCTAAGATTTACCATAAGTCTCTATAAGGTTATAATCCTATTCTAATCGAACTACATGAACTTTGATTCTTGTACATTCAATACAAGGTACGTAGGCGTTGAATTGGTGTTTAAGTCCGCCCTAGGATACTAAGTATCCTAAGTTTTCTTCTTTTATTCTTTTATCTATCACATATGATTATTAGTGGAGTAGGATAGATTTGTAATTAATATGCATGCTGTATTTTATTAATTAATATTGATTTGCATGAGTTTAAGTCATTAAATTAGCCCAATTAAATTAAGAGACCAACTTGGGTGATGTGGGTGCCTATAGGTTTGGCCTAGAACCTTCCCACATCGTAACTTAGCCCCCGAATTTGATTTTCTTATTTTAAAGACTTTGCCACTTTGCTTTTTTATTTTTTTATTTTTTTTTTATTTTTTAAACGGAATCATGAGATTTTTGGAAATAAAACATTTTAGGGTTTTCCTCTTTTCCTTCAAAAATGAAGTGGCGACTCATTTGTTTTTCGCATGCCATCTCGTGGGCCATTTTCCTTGGTTCACAAAGGTCTCCACCCCTCACAATGTCACACACACACACACACATACCAACACACACACACACATATATATATATAATTTCAACAAGGTATAGGGACAGAACCAGGATTTTATCTTAAGGTGACCAAAGTATGAATAAAAATGTTTCATTATTCAAGTATGAGAATCATACTAAGATTCAAGATTAAATTAATACATTGAATGAGAATCATACGGAGGTAAACAACTAAACCTTACTTATACTTCTCAAAAACCATGACAAAAAAAAAAAAAAGAAGGAGGAGGAAGAAGAAGAAGAAGAAGAGGGATTGATAGCAACAATTAATCTGAAGAAGGCTTTAAAAATAAATAAATAAATAAATAAGCATAGCTTAATATGTAGACATGGAGCTCTGGTATCCTCAAGGATTTTGTTTGAAAGAGATCTAGGGTAGAACCCTAAACCGTAAACCCTATACCCTAAAAACAAAAGCTAAAACAATAGGAGAATGTGTTTGTCTTTTGGCTGATCACTTTGGAATTTTTACCTTTTGTATATATTAGTTTTAGTCTTTTATCATATGGGTATAAGTTGCTTATTTGACTTTGGGATCATGCATGTGAGGAACCATTGTGCTGATTGGGAGGGACCATTGGTCCATTGTGCCTTGTTGCTTAGAAACAAATCTAGTAAATTACATTTTGGTGACCACTTCCCATTGTAATACTAAAAAAATAAAAAATAAAAAAACAAAATTGGTAGTCAATTTGTGGTAGATTGATAATCAATTGTAACAAGTTAACAAGCAATACCGTTTTTGGAATTGGATTGGAAATTGGTCACCAAAAAGCACTTTCCCCAAGACAATTTTGTGGAAGTGGGGATGGCCATCTCTTTGGAATTAGGACCATGGGACCACTGATACATCATATAAAATGGAAAATTTCCAATGTTGGGGTTGCCATGGCCTTTAGCCCTGCTAGCTCCGTCTCTAGCTAACAAGGTATATATATGGTATTATTTTGTAAATGATATATATTTAAAAATTTTAATTTCATGTGATATTTAGACATTGAATTTGAATAAATTTATATTATTTATTTTCTTAACATAGTTTATTTTTTATACCCTACACAATACATATATTATATATATTTAAGTTGCAATATTTTGATGTTCGAATGTTTATTAAAGTCTAAATCATTGTTTCTCATAGTTTCAATAAGAATATTCGTGTTTAATTAATAATTTTTCTTATATTTGTAAATCAATATCAGTTCTTTTTAATATATTTGTTGAGATATCCAATATATCCATATTTTTAAACTATAATATCCATCGGATATTTAAGTCCTCACACCAAATCGCCCCAAACTAATTGTTGCAATCACGTCATTAACCAGGTAGTGAAGATGTTGGTTAGTAATGGAGCTGCCGTACAAGCTTCAGGTATCAGTAGCGTCACCCGTGCAGACTCTTTAAGATCCGAGCTGTCATTTTATAAGAGAAAGATAAAACCCCACTTCCAAAGAGAGAGACGCTTTTCAACGGAGAAAATCAATATGGTAATGGTGGTTGCTGTGCTAATTGCAACTACCACCTACCAAGCTGGGCTCAGCCCCCCTGGTGGTGTTTGGCAGGAAGACTGGGATCCACCTAATGGCAGTACCACCAATACTACCACCAACATTACCAACATCGGCGCACCAAGTAGACCACATCGGGTGGGAGCCACAGTATTGACAGGGCCTAGGTTTACTCAATTTGCTAGTTTTAACTCTACGGCCTTTTATATATCAATTGCGATTATTCTTGCCCTCATCCCAAGTGGCATTTATGGTTGGATGCTACAGACTCTTCTCATCGTGTTAGCTGCTTGCCATGCCTTGTCAGTGTGGATCACCTCAGGGTGGCCTTCATTTTCGGTTGTTTTTAACATTGAAGATATAATTTTAATAGCAGTGGCTGTGACGGGTTTGCATGGTCTAAAAATCGTAAGAGATAAGGTGATCCCGTGGTGTTGGACTCGCATGCGGCAGTACGTGAGATATGCGATGTGAAGAAGTCGGTCAGTGGATATTCCTGGAAGGACGCTGCAATTAATGGTACCGGAGATCAAGTTAGTGCGTACATCTATTCTACTACTGCTATTAAATTAGTGATGCGGCCGCAGTGAGTCCTTTTCTTCCGTCAAGAACTGTGGGCACGGATCCTTCATTACCTTGAACAGCATCGTTTTTCCTCTTATATTTTAACGTAATACAATATGTATGAGACAGTCCTAAGATTCAACCAATTGTGCTTTTGAAAGGCCATATTTGAAGTACCTATATATTGTTATGTACACTAGCCCTACGGATCCAAGGCACAAAGCATTTTTCCGTTTGTTTTTTTTTTTTTTTTTTTTTTTTTTTTTTTTTTTTGGGGGGGGGGGGGGGGGGGGAATATGACATACCCTAAAGACAATATCAAGTCCCATCTAGCATCTCTCTCATGCGAGCAAAACTAATATGTAACTGTGATACGATTAATGTAGTGTCACAAGTCAATGAGAATAAAACAAAATAAAATAGCCAATCAAAATACTTTTTGATCCCACAATCCTAATTTACTTTACTCTCATTGACCTGGGACACCACATGGCTATGTCAATTGTCACAGTTACGTGGAAGACTCACTCCTCTCATGTAAGCATGCATTACAGCTTCCGGGAGATCATGAGTCGGTAAGTGTCCAAAAATCTTCGTCCTACACCCCATTGGGCCATAGAGTTGGCTTTCCTAAAAAACGTTAATAATCTTTGGATTATTTAAGGGGGAGAATATTATCACCCCTTAGTTTTATTTGCACTCCCACTTATATTTTAATTTTTTAAGATTTTATGAAAAATATAAAAGTTTTTAGGGTAAATTGCACTTTAGGGTCCAAAGTTTAAGTCAAGTTTCACTTTAGGGTCCAAAGTTTAAATTGTGTCAATTCAGTACCCGAATTATTAATTGAGTTGCAATTTGAGGCCTATTATCAAAATTTTTTGTATTATACTTACTTTGCCCTTTTTATGGGTTTAAAAACCCTATTTTACTCTTATCAACAACTAATAAATTTTTATATTTTAACTAAATCTAAATCAGTTTTATCTTCTTTCTCTCTCTATATTACCTTCATCAACATCTAATATATCTTTATATTTTCCATTTACAAAACACAAATCTGACGGTAGAGTGATTCATATATGGTTAAAATACGAAGGTTTATTAAATGTTGATAAGGGTAAAATAGGGTTTTCAAATCAATAAAAAGGACAAAGTAGAGATAATGCAGAAAATTTTGAGGGCAGATCCCAAATTGCAACTCAACTTATAATTTGGGTACTAAATTGACGCGATTTAAACTTTGAACCCTAAAGTGAAACTGACCCAAACTTTGGACCCTTAATAAGTGCAATTTACCTAAGTTTTTATGAAAACTAGCTGCTTTGTTTTCCATTAAAAAACATCAGTTTGAATAACTTTGCAAAAAAAAAAAATTTCTAAAATTTGTTGTTTAAATAGACTTTTTGACCATTCTTTTTGGCTTTAAATGAAATAAAAACCGTAAATGGCCAAAAAATCCACTTAGATAATAGATTTTGGAAAAGCTTTATGATATTTTCTAATAGATAACGCGGACAATTTTCATTAAAATCTACTATATTTTTCATAAAACCTTGATAAACTAAAATAAATGGGGGTACAGAAAAAATTGAGGGGTGGCAATAATCGCTCCCATCATTTAAAAGCACTCAGACCCCTGTACGTTGGATATCAGCGATCAAGGTCTCGCAAGACCAGGTATTTGGATATGATTCTTTTGTAGAAAGTATTTCATTAGCAATATTCTCAGCATCTCCTTCCAGAATGTGGTTATTCCAACCCCTCTCCTTCGCTGTCAAAGTTGCCAGCTAGCTGCATAGGCCTCTGCAACCTCCGGTTCCACACTTGGCAGTATAAGAGTCCACCCGTCAATCGCAACTAGCTCCACTATCATAGCTAGCCACACAGGCAGCACAATACTACAGTGGGCTTACTGCAGCGTCAAAGTACAATTTTATATGTCCCGCTGGAGATTTCTCCCATTTCTCAATTGCAGAAGTGGGTTTAGCCCTAGAGCTTCCACTTGATGAGGCTTCTCTGGCCATAGTAAATTCATGGATGCCTTTTGCGATATCTACAAATATGACTTCAGGGGAGAAGTTAAAATCTTCCAAAAATCATTTTGTTGCTTCCTTTACAGAGGTAATCACAGAGAAAAGTTACCCATAACGTAAGCTGAGATGCCTCCCCCACAAGTTTATCAAAAGGACTCTTAAGATTCATAATTGCATCGAACCACTCCTGCAGTCAGGATAGAATAGAGAAAGACATAAAGAGTAACGAGGATTATCCACATGCATGAGGAAGCTAGAACGTACGCCCCTTGAGGAAAGGCTCCGTTGATGATTCTCCAAAGAAATATTACCAAGCCAATCCAATGACAAGCTAACACTGATTCATCAATAACAATCAATTTTAACACAGAACATGTTGAGTAGACAAAAAGCATATCTCTAGATCTCACCCAAAAACGAAAGGCATAGTTTTAGGAGGTCAGAGGTCATTAATTGGTGATACGTTATTTCTAGGTGTATAAAATTCTAGAGCGGTTATTACAACCCATAATGTTATTAATTTGTACACTCAGCTTATTTTAATTTTTAAAATTTTATGAAAAATATAAAAGGTATTTATGAAGATCAGAGGGTCTCTTTTGGCATCTCAAGGCTTGTTTTCATCCTCCACTTATTTTACACTTCAAAGTTTTGTGAAAAATATAAAGGGTTTTCATAAAAACCAGCCATGTACGTTGTCCACCAGAAAATATCATTTTAAAAAACTTTGTAGAAGAAATTTTTTTTCAAATGCTATCATTTAAGTAGATTTTTTGGCCTTCTACATCTCAATTTCATAAATGAATATAAAGTCCACTTAAACGATAGATTTTACAAAAACTTTTTTCTACAAAGTTGTTTAAAATGATGTTTTCTAATAGACCACATAGTTAATTTTGATGAAAAATGTGACACCGATTTTCACTACGTGCTCGCTTTTTACCTACATTTTTTCCTGCTTTTGCTTCTAATGGTGCTAATCCCGGGAGATTAACATATGAATAAGAGTCGTCACCTAGAAGGGCCAGGAACCATTTTTATTAACCAGAGAAGGTTCAGAGTTACGTTACATGTTGGAAAGGTGTTAGGCACCCAACAATGCCCGGTAATAAACTGACTCTCATTTTGTATTCATTGACCATGTTTAGTATTTTAATTTAATCTAGATCACCCATATATCATGCAATAATTAAAACACACAGAAATGACATCTTAATCAAATAAACAATAAATATAATTTATACAATTCTATTATTAAATATAAATTCATACCTCTTGCAAATAAAATTGGTTAATTGGTGTTCAAACCGTCTCTAGAATTAAGAGAATCGATCTCAATCATTTTATAAGTATAATTTTCCTTCTTTTTCTCTCTTTTTTTTTTTAAATAGAAAAAAAAGTGTGAAACAACATCCAAAACTTAACATAGGAAAACTATCTAATCCAATGGTTAGTTTTGCAAAATATGAATCATAAATGGAACTTATATCAAAATTTGTGTCAAAACTTGTATCTCTCGATCTTAACCCATATATATATACATGTAATCGTAACCCATATATATGTATACATGTATACATACATGTATATATACATATCAGTATGGCTACAAACCTACAATTGCTAATTACAAACTTACAATTGACTGATTACAAATGGACAATTATCTGACCCGCGGGCAACATTTCTAGTCAATCAATTGTAAATTTGTAATTAGTCAATTGTAGGTTTGTAACCGTGCTGATATAAACCTATATCAGCACATGTTGATAAGATCATTATTGTATATATATCTATATATATATATATATATATATAGTGATATAAGTTATATCAAAACTATGCATTGGCTCACTGTACTTCGTAACTCACTAATGCACGAGGTACAACACGTACTCTCAATGCGGGTGTACCCCTTGACCATGCATTAGGGGTTGTACCCCTTGCATTGGTCCATTGTACTTCATATCCCACTAAGTTATATTGATATAAGTTATATCAACACCATACATTGGGGGTTGTACCAATGTTTTAAAACCCAGCCCGTTCATTGAACCGGAAAAGTTGCCGGGTTAAGGGTCACCGGTTCAACCGTCGGGTCAAACCGGAATTGAACCGTGACGTCATCATGACATTATAAATATTTAATATTTTTTAAATAATTTATAATTATAATTTATAAACTAAAAAATAGCATAAAAAGAAAAATAGTAAAAAAAAAGAAAAAAAATTCTCTAAAAATTTTCCAAACAACTTTTATCACTCTTTATAATCCTATAACATCAAAAGAATTTATAACATTAATATCATTTTGTAATCAACTAATCATCAACTCATCAAGTAACATTCTAAGTCTAGAAAATAAGTATTCATTAATAAAAACATGATATCAAACTATCAATATATTCTAATATGGCAATCAAATTTATATAAAGACAATCATTTTCCTTAAGAAATTAGAACTTAGAAGTATAGAAACATAATGATTAACGAATAAGGTGTAATGTACTGATGACATACCTAATTAATGCTTTGTAATTCACTAATTTGTGAAATAATCCAACATCATGTCAAAAGCCTTTCCATACTTTCACAACATCTTCTTTAATCTGTAGTAATGCTACACCTATAAAACGTAAATGAAAGATATAAGATTAAAAAAAAACAAAAAAAAAACAAATTAAAAAAAAAAAATTCAACTTCTTAAGTGTATTGCATCCCATCATAAACATCAAGACATCAAGAGAGGAACCTAATCCAAACCACATAACATATGTTCATTAGTTCAAATATAAGGACATAATTCTACAGAAGTAAATATCATAAAGCAATAAAAAATAATTGTCCAAATATCCAAAACATAGCATCATTGTCTTCTACTAAGATCTAGCTTCTTCATAGTCCTCTTGTTAGCCAATCTCCATCATTATCTTCATTGTTGCCATTTCCATTTCCATCATTTGACTCAAAATCACCAGTCTCATCACCAAAAGATCCAAAATCTATCCCTTCTTGAATCTCAAACGCCTCATCTTCCTCAACATCATCTGTAAAAGTTACAACTCATAAGTCATAAGAAAAATTATCAACTTATGCTCTACTTGTGTTTAGTCAAACTAATTTTAAAATATTTATCATTTTATAAGGTTCTTTTTTAACTAACCTTCCCGTGGACAACAGCGTTGCCGCTCACTTCTTGGGATTGATGCATCTTCATAAAGCATTTTTTCCAATTCATCATAATCAAGATCTGGATTCACCTCTTCCCCATCAACTATCCAAAATTCAGTTTTGTCAATACTCTCATAATCAACAGGATCATAACTCCTTTTTTTGTAGTAATGTCTGTAAAATTTAAATTTAGTAAGAAACTAACCATGGAAAGTAAATAATCAAATTGTGAAACAATACTAGAAAGTTTCAAGCACAAAGTGACATACCTATTCTTCAAACGTAGGTTATAATGAACGTATACCAAATCATTAAGCCTATGATGCTCTAATCTATTTCTCTTTTTGGTATGTATACGTTCAAAGACATTCCAATTTCACTCACAGCCTGAAGAACTAGAAGTTTAGCTTAAGATTCGAATTGCCAATTTTTGCAAATTTGGAGCACTATGCCCAAACAACCTCCACCATTCATCTTAAAGACAAACCAGGGAAAAAGGAAAAAGGAAATGAGAACAAAATAGTAAAATACTACTAGTGTTAAAATACATATCAAAACTAGTAATAAATTTACAAAAGTGTATATATATATATATATATATATATATATATATATATATTTTGTTTTACCTGGTTGTGTGGTTTTAGATGTAGCAAAAGCCAATTCTCGTCCAAAGCTTTCCAAACGATCCCGAAATAGCCTAGCTAGTCTCACTCAATAACTTCGTCTTGCTACATGTGGCTTTGGTTTCTATGACATCAAGAAGGCCTCCCATGACTTCTGGTTTGGTGCAAAATGATGCTTGATCATATTGAAATGCAGGGTTCAACCAATAAGCTGCAGCATGGATACTTTGTCGTAATTGTCGATCCCAACGGTCCTTAAGGATTTTTGTGTAAGGTTTCTACAACCTCTTCTTGTGCAAAAACATTTTCTTAATACCCAACCATGCCCTGTACATCCCCTCATAGATATATCCAATAGCAGGCTTTTCATCTGAATCAGCAATACGCAATATGCGAATGAGGGGTTCAACAATTTTCACAATAACCAAACAATCATTCCAAAACTTCTTATCTAGAATTATAGCAACTGCATTTTTTCCTTTCTTGTCTCTTGCATATCTAGACTCCACAAATTCCCTACAAGTCACCAATGCCTGCAAGTCATGCATATGCTCATACATGCTATGCAATGCAATAAAGGTAGTTGCAAAGCGAGTCACTCCTGGGCGCACAATTTCTGTCCAGTCTGGTTTCTTCCTCAACAAAGATAACAAATATATGTGATTATACACAAATTGTGTCACCTTGGATGCACGTTTTGCAAGGTCACACACGTACTCCATCTTTGCAATATCACCTAACATCAAATTAATACAATGACATGCACAAGGAGACCAATTGATGTTTTTATAGGCCTCATTCAACATCCTTCCTGCTGCTACATAATTTGTTGCATTATCTGTGACCATGTGTACAACATTATTCGGTCCCACCCATTCAACAATTTCTTGAAACAACTTAAACAAAGTAGGAGCTTCCTTCACAATATCAGAAGCATCCACTGATTTTAAAAATGTGATTCCTCTAGGACAATATACAAGAAAATTAATTAATGTTCGATGTCTACCATCACTCCAACCATCAGCCATTATTGTACACCCACTATCTGCCCAAGTGCTTCTACAAGAGTCAATAAACAACTGCACTTCTTTTTTAGCATCCCTTAGCAAAGGAATCCGTATAGCATGGTATGTTGGAGCTTTGTATCCTGGACCAATTGCAAGCACTGCATCCCATATAGGTTGATAGTAAATAGAATTTACAGCATTTATTGGTATGCACGTGTCATATACCCACCTAGCAATGGCCATATTTGCCCTATGCATAGCTTCTTTGTTGGCTAGCACACTCTTAATACTGGGTTGAGCTCCTGGAGTAGTTCTTGGAGAAAAATAATTGCCTATTCCTCCATGTGCCTTTCCTTTACCTTTATTTGTCATTGCTGCCCCCCTTCTATTTCCACTACCTCCCCCTTCATTGATTGAAATGCCCCTTCCCCTAGGTTGAAGTATTTCTTGAACATCATCTTCTTGTTCTCCTCCATGCACATCACCCTCAAATTGTTCTATGGAAGGTCCATATGGATTATTCATTTCATACATTTCTTGAGCATCTTTTTTTTTTTTAACAGTTTCATTCAAGCTTGCCAACATTTGTTCTCGAACATCAAAAGGAACCTTTTTACAAGACCCAATCTCACCTTTTTTTCCAGCAAGGTGTTGTTTCATTCTATTAATCCCTCCACCTTTGACGGTCTTAGGACAATACATGCATGAATAAGTTTTTTTACCATCTTTAGGGTCAACTCCCAGCCTAACATGATCCCACGCTAGGTCTTTCTTTTGTCGAGTGGCTTAAGTAGAAGCAGCAGTTGAATGTTGTCCAGAAGATGACATTTTAAAGTTTAAACAGGCTAGCTCTCCTATGTATGCAATAGATATTAATAAATTTATAAGTAAACAACAATAAAACATCGGGAAACATATGCAATAGATATTAAAAATACAAATATTTGCTTCATAAATATTTTTCTTTAACTTTTTATTTATTTTTGCTTCAAATAAATTTCTAAGTAAACAAGTAAGTAACTAACAGTCTAAAAATAAACAGAGCATGTTAATAAGTAATAAGCATGAAGATTTAAAGTAAAAAAAGCATGCTAAATTGCTAATGATTAATATTTAATAATTTAGTAGTTTAAATGTTTAATACAAACTTACAAAGTTCTCTAAGACTGTGGGTAATCCGGTAATGGATTATTGGGTATCCTCCTACAAAATATTTAACATGTAACTAAGTAAGTATGTAACTAACATTAATAAATAATAAGTGATAACAAAAATATAAAAATTACTAACAAAATTACAACCAAATTTCTCCACGATTGGCCTGAGAAGTGAGTACTTGAGAGTTGAGATTTGAGAAGAGTATAACCGTATAACTGTAAGAGAGATCAAAAAAGAGAGAGATTAGGAAAAAAAAAAAAAAAAGCTCCTGAAAACTGAAAACTAGAAACTTGAAAACCGTAGGTTCTACCATTCTGGAATTAAAAAAAATAAATAGAAAGAGGTATAACCGCATAACTGTAAGAGAGATCACGAAAAAAAAAAAAAATAGCTCCTGAAAACTGAGAACGTGAAACTTGAAAACCCTAGGTTCTACCATTCTAGAATTTCAAAAAAAAAAAAAATAGAAAGAGGTATAACCGTATAGGTATATAACTGTAAGAGAGATCAGAAAAGAGAGAGAACAGGAAAAAAAAAAAAAATTGCTCCTGAAAACTAAAAGCTTGAAACTTAAAAACCCTAGGTTCTACCGTTCTAGAATAAAAAAAAATAGAAATAGAGAAGAGGAGATCAGAGAGAGTTAGAGGATGGAGAAGATTAGAAGAAGAAAAGAAGATTAACATACCTGAGATTCTTAAATCGCACAAGAGGAACGGCAGAACCGCAGAGCTCCTCTCCCAGCGACAACCCCTGCCCCCTAGCGTCAAATTGGAATTGGGGATTTGGGGCTTTTGGTTTTCACGTGAGTTTTTTCAAGTTTTGAGCCTTACATTGATAAATGAAAAAAACCGGCCGGTTCCCTCAACCCGTGAACGGTTTTTACGGTTCACCGGTTCAACTGGCGGGTTGAACGGTTTTTGTTTTTTTTTCACAGTTTTTTACTTAGAACGATTTTATGGGTTAAACCGAACCGGACCTTCAACCGGTCGATGGTTCAACCGGTTGAACCGAGCAGTCCGGTTCGGGTTTTAAAACCTTGGGTTGTACCCCTTGCATTGGTCCATTGTACTTCATATCCCACTAATGCACAAGGTACAACTCCCAATGCGGGTGTTGATATAACTTATATCAACACGTGCTTGCCTGATCAGCTTCCTATATCTTATATCAACACCCGCATTGAGAGTACGTGTTGTACCTCGTGCATTAGTGAGTTACGGAGTATAATGAGGCAATGTGTAGCGTTGATATAACTTATATCAATATTTGTTGACCTGATCAAGACTAATATAAGATGATGATCAGGTAAGTTTAATTACTTTTATTTAAAAGTGATAGAAGAGTTTAATTTATAATATCATCCGTTTATTTTTATGTTTATTAAAGATTGAATGCATCGATGACATAGTAGTCCACTGGCATTTACCTTACTTGCTAAGTGAGTTATCTCGAGTTTAAGTTTATGGAGAAACATTGATACTTATTTTTTGATATTAAGAGACAATCGATTAAGTGTTAGGACAAGTTCTATCGATTGTCAAAGGAGATTAAATGCAAGTCTCTTAGAAATGGACTTGAGCTTAAGCCTTCAAAACTCAAATTACACCTCGAAACAAGATGTAACAATTCAAAACCATTCAACTCTTAAATATGAATCACAAATTGGGGAATGTGTATGATATACATGGAAAAAAGGGTAATGAAAATATCGCAATAGTATATTTTTAAAAGGGGGATTTAGCCATTAGTCAACAAACTACATCTTATTTAGCAATTAGTCACCTAACTTTTTTCCTAATTCAATTAGTCCATTTTACATTTTTTTGACAAAAATGCCCCTGATTTGCTAACTAATCTACACCCGTGCTATTCCTTCAAAACACTAAATCTGTTCAACGACAGTTCGTGAGAACGGGAAACCGCCAGAGAGAAGAGAAACTACAGAGAAAAGGCACGAACCTATAGAAGAGGATTCTTCACTTTCAGGTAGAGAGAAGAGAAACAAACCTGGTAGAAGATTTTACTGCTTACTGTTTCAAATTTTCTCGAGAAAATCATCTCTTTCGCATAAAAAGTTTTACTGTTTGATTTGCAAAAATCATAGCGAAAAGAAGTAAGTTTCATTATGAAAATCTTGAATGTTAGGGTTTTTTTTTTTTTTAAATGTAAGTCAAAATCGTTTATGAAAATTGATTTTGAGCGGGAAAATCAAGTTTGATATGAAAACAGAGTACTAAGATTTTACTAGGTTAGCATCTTATTTGACCAAATTTGTATGTGATACTGTTTTGTTCAACAAAATCTGGAATGTTAGGTTTTCGTTTGAACTTTATGTAAAATCTTACCAATGTTAGGGTTTTGTTTGAAGTTTATGTAAAATCTTACCATTTTAGTGTATTATTTAGCAAACTTTAATTTATTGTTTGAACTGTAAATGGTTGTGTTGTTCCTTTTTTTTTGGGGTGATATGTAGTAAAACTTTACTGCAATTAGGAATGTTAGGGGTTTTTTTTGAAATGTAAGTCAAAATCGTTTATGAAAATTGATTTTAAACGAGAAAATCAAGTTTAATATGAAAACAGAGTAGTAAGATTTTACTAGGTTAGAATCTTATTTGACTAAATTTGAATGTGATACTGTTTTGATCAACAAAATCTGGAATGTTAGGGTTTCGTTTGACTAAATTTAGTGTATTATTTAGCAAACTTTACTGTTTGAACTGTAAATGGTTGCGTTGTTCCTTTTTTTGGTTAATATGTAGTAAAACTTTACTGGTAAACCATCTAGCATGGTTTAAATGCTATTCTTGTTCTTTTTTTTGGTTAATATATAGTAAAACTTTACTGCTAATGCATCTAGCATGGTTTAAATGGTTGCATTGTTCCTTCTTTTTTTTGTTGATATGTATTAAAACTTTACTGTTAAAACATCTAGCATGGTTTAAATGGTTGCAATGTTCTTTTTCTTTTTTCTTTTTTTTGGGTAATATGTAGTAAAACTTTACTGTTAAAGCATCTAGCATAGGTTAAATGTTAGTGTCAACCCATGAAAAAGCGGCCCACGATGATTTGGCAAAAAATGAGAAAGACAACAAACGAAAGGAGTCGTCACCTCATTTTTTAAGGAAAAGAGGAAAACCATAAAAAATTTTTATTTCTAAAACCTCATGACTCCATTTTAAAAGGAAAGGCAAGTCTTTAAAACAAGAAAATTGGATTCGGGGGCTAAGTAACGACGTGAGAAGGTTTTGGGCAAAGCCCATAGGCACCCACATCGCCCGAGTTGGTCTCTTAATTTGATTGGGCTAATTTAATGACTTAATCACATACAAATCAATATCAATCAACAAAATACAGCATGCACAAATCCATCCTACTCCACTAGCAATCATATGTGATGGACAAATGAATAAGAGAAAAAGAAAACCTAGGATACTTAGTATCCTAGGGTAGACTTGAACATCAATTGAGCGCCTACGTACCATGCATAAAAATACATAGATCAAAGTCCACGTAGTTCAATGAGAATAGGGTTAAACCCTAATAGTGACTTATGGTAAACCTTAGGTATCCTTCCATAAAGATTTTCAAAGATAAACGATTCTTAATAAGACTTCAATGAAAGACATAAACTTTTGGAAAAAGGGGTGGAAAGAAACCCTAGAATTCACCATATCCCTCTATTAGAAAATAACCCTAGGAGGGAGAAGAGAAAAGAAAAGTTAAGAAAGTGAATTAGGACACTTCATGCCCTACTTAGCTTGTGCAATTTCTCCAAGCGATAGCAAGCTTAAGCAATAATAACCTTATTTGCAATAAGGCAATTATCGCACTTGTTTGCACCCTTACACGTGTTTAAAACCATGCAAAAAGAACAAGATACTAACCTATACAGAAACATATTCAGGCCTAAAATCATCCATTAATCATGCAAACAACAAGAATAATGAATAACCAAAAATCCTAACACAATCCTACATGCAATGACCTAGCTAACATGCATAAAAACCTAGAAATCTACTAATAATAAATGCAAACCTAGCATGATTTAACTATATGCAACATATATAGAATGACTATGATGAGCAACAACTCACAAAGTTAGCCTAAACATGCTGTATGAAACTTGCATGAAATAAGGGTTACCGAAACCCTAATTTCACAACTATACATAATAACACATGAACTAACCCTAACACATGCTCAAACTATCATGAATATAATCCATATCATGTATGCTAATTAACAGAAAGATCAATTCATGACAATTATCATAGCAAATAGACTACATGAAACATGCGTGATTTAAAAGGAGAGAAAGGATAATGCTTTCAAAACCTTAGTAAACTAAAGTTTTTCAGGCATATCAAACCATGAATCATCCTAAAATCATTCACATAATATCACAAAAGCATCTTCGAGTGAACCCCCAATTTAAAAACTGTGGATATAACCCCCAATTTAATTCTTGTACGGTGAATGATTCTCGTACGTTGGCATCTTCGAAAAAAGATCCATATTGGTTAAGTAATTATTAAAAAAATTAAAACCGTAAAATTTTACTACTTGACAAATTAATAAATTTTATAATGAAGTAGTAAATTCTTACTACTTTACAAAATAGTAAAATTTTAGAGTGAAATAGTAAAATTTTACTACCTTACAAAGTAAATTTTACAATGAAGTAGTAAAATTTTACTACTTTACCAAGTATTTTATAACCAGTGGATTGGATGAGACGGGGATGAGTACGTTGACACTCAGTTCATCATCGATGAACAAGGCTAACTGTCACACACCATTTTTGTCACCCTAGTTAGAGGTCATCATTTCATGTAGGTTTTTATTTTATTTTTGAGTCTAGGTGTTTGCATTAGGTTTTTAAGACATTAAGGATCATGCATATGAATTTTGGTCCGATTTGGAGGAGGTTTCAATTGTCAATTAGAGATTTTGTGACTTTAAGGGCATTGTTGTCTTTTAAGTCGTATTTTTTCCATTTAACATTTAAATGATCTTTAAGTTGTCAATTGGAGTTCACATGGATATATAAAGTCTATATATAGGTTCAATTTGATGAATTAATGGTTTAAGATCAATTCAACTCATCATGGTTCAGGTTGGCTAAAAGACTCTTTGTTGATTCACTTACATTGACTAATGTGACCTATTCAATTTACTCTCATTTAACTTCAATTGGGATTTATTTATATCATAAACATGTTTAAGAAGGTTGAATTTTGATTTGGAAAGCATTTGGCTCAACCTTGTGTGCAAATCCTAACTTTGCGACCATGGTAGTTGTCTATCTTTTTTTTATTTTTTCTTTAAGTTTTGAGAAGCTATCTTTTGCATTTGGAGGAACGGGAGATTTACTGTTGGTTTAGCCATACGATCTCTTTACTAATAAAATAGTTAACCCGTAGCTCGAACTTAACCTCATAATGACGCTATGAATATTACCATTCAACAACTCTCTTTTTGTTTTAGATTAAATTAAAGTTAGAACAACCAGGATCGACTGGCTACTAACATATAGCTCAAATCGTGAAGGACACACGCACTCCAATAAATGATATTTGATTAGCAGAAATCTCTCTCTCTCCCACACAAAAGGGATTGGGATTTGGTGCAGTTTCCACCTTTAACTGCACCATGCAGTAGCTGGTGGATGAGCTACATGTGTAGAGGGCTGAGATTTGACACAACCATTTTACAACTAAACGCTAACTCTGTTAACTTCCAACTGAGAAAGATTTCAACCATTCATGTTTCTTCCTTACCATATGGCGACGATCTAGCGATAACTACATGTACCATACACTTAAAGGTGCAAACTTCACCAAATCCGAGTCCTCAACACAAAAGACTCAAGTAAAGCCAGGCAGAATAAGGCCCGAGTGTTCTGGCCCACACTACCATAAATTCTAAGTAACATCCAAATATAGTGAAGTTTGAACTCTGAAAATGATGAAATATCCTAGTGAGAGGTCACTGGAGAAGCGTTATTTCTAGGAGTACAAAATTGGAGAGCGGTTATTGTAACCCCTAATGTTATTAATTTGAACATCCCACTTATTTTAATTTTTAAAATTATATGAAAAATATAAAAAGTTTTTATGAAGGGATCTTTATTGGCACCCCAAGACTTACTTTTCATCCTTCACTTATTTTACATTTAAAAGTTTTATGAAAAATATAAAGGGTTTTCATAAAGACCTCTCACACTGTCCACTAGAAAATATCATTTTGAACAACTTAAATTTGTAGAAAAAAGCTTTTCCAAATTCTATCATTTAAGTGGATTTTTTGGCCTTTTACAGTCTTAGTTTCATAAATTGTTAAAAAGTCCACTTAAACAATAGATTGTATAAAAACTTTCTTATACAAATTTGTTTAAAATGATGTTTTCTAATAGATCAAATGATCAGTTTTCATGAAAACCTTTTATACTTTTCATAAAACCTTAAAATATAAGATAAGTGGAGATGAAAAACAAGTCTTGGGTGCCAATAGAGGTCTCCTTTATCAAAAATCAAAGTGCAGCCCAGCCTTCATGCGGATCGGCCTTTGTTGAACGTCATTATTCATTTAGATTGGGTTCAAGTTGGTCCCAATGAAAATCAAAGCCCAGGCCCCATCTCGGGTATAAGACATGCTTCGGGTTCATATAACATCGAACCTCAATCTTGAGCTGGGCCTAATTCGGATTATTTTCTTCTTAATTTTTTTTTATTTACTAAATTACATTGAATCTCTACAAAGATTATAAATGTAAAATTTTTATAAATTATCAAAACATTTGCTAATATTCTATAAATGTTTATATGATTTCATAAACCTTATAAATTATAATAAGATATTTACAAATGGATCATCAACTAAAATATATTCATTTTATTAATTGAAAAAAAAAATGGAAGAGTAAAGCCCTGTATATAGTTTTAGAATTAAGGGAATCTTAATCATTTCATAACTATAATTTTCCTTCTTCTTTTTCTTCTAGAAAAAAAAAAGTGTGAAATAGTCTTATATATATATATGACTGTTGAAGCATTTGTGATATTGTCAAAACCCAAAACTTGACATAGGATAATTATCTAATTCAACAATGAGTTTTGTAAAATATGAATCGTAAATGGAGTTATAAAAACTTGTATCAACATTTGTATCAAAAATTATATCCCTCAATCCTAACCCATATATATAGGATGATGATCAGGTGAGAACGTGCTGATATAACTTATATCAACACCCACATTAGAGGTTGTACCTTGTGTATTAGTGGGTTACAAGATACATTGGCCCAATGCACAGTACAACCCTCAATGCATAGTATTGATATAACTTATATCAATACGTGTTGACTTGATCAAAACTAATTTAAGATAATGTAACTTATATTGATACGTACTGAAATAACTTATACAAGGTGAGTTTAGCTACTTTTATGTAAAAAGTGATAGAAGAGTTTAATTTATAATAACATTATTTTTATGTTTATTAAAAATTGAATGCATCGATGACATGGTAGTCCACTAGTACTTAACTTGCTAGTGAGTGATTTCAAGTTTAAGTTTATGAAAAAACATTTATACTCATTTGTTGATTTTGAGGGGTGATTAGGTGTTAGGGCATGTTTTATCGATTGTCAAAAAGGATTAAATGCAAGTCTCTTAGAAATGAACTTGTGGGCTTAAGCCTTCAAAACTTAAAATACATCTCAAAACAAGAAATAACAATTCAAAACTATTCAACTCTAAAAAATGAGGGCTTGTTTGGGAACTTCAAAATATGGATCAAACTAGGTCTAGTACATAATTGTTATCTGGGTTTTAAATAAACCAAGTAATAGTTGGTTTGAAAAAAACTATATTTATGCCTTGTTTTCAAAATAAAACTAAATTGATTAGCAAGAAAAAGAGATTTATCAAACAGTGTAAAATCAAAATTGGCTAGACTTATGCTCAACTGGCCAAGTTTTTAGGTTCACCAAACAACTCATGGATCACAAGATGGAGAATGAGTACGATATGCATGGGGAAAAGGGTAATGAAAATATCACAAATGTAAATCTTTAAAATGATAAAATTTCAAAGCTCTGAATTTGTAATTATCAAAATTGTAAAGTTCAATCTTTGGTTAAAATGTTTTAAAGCTGCAATTTTGCAATTTCCTTGTTTAAAGGTAGACATTTGTCTTGGGAAAAGCAAAAAAAAAAAAAAAAAGGGGGAAAAAGGAAAAATGAGAGTTGATAGTTGGCAAACCTTACCCAAGTAAATGAAGATTGAACCCCACAAAATTGTAAATTGAAATTCTTACTATAATTTTAAAATTTGTAATTTTAACTAGCCAAACACCAAAATTGGTACTAAGAACTTGAAAAAATCTACTCTTTCCATTCCATAAAGATAGGTAATTTTTGTTATTTTTTGGGGCGTTTGGGCCCCAGTCCACTTTAGTGGACTTGTGAAGCCTTAAGTCTACGGGAGAAACTTATAAAGTCTTAAGTCCAACTGAACCTACAAAGACAACATTACTCCTGCTTCATAAATGAAATTACACTCTAGTACTCAATCGCACCTGTATAGATTCAACCGCCCCTATACAGATTCACTCCAATCGACACAACCTCAACCCATTTTGCGCCTCTATAGATTCATTCCAATCCGAACTATTCTCCAGGCTTTCATTGAAGATCACCAGTATACAATCGCACTAGATTCACACCAATCGTTACAAACTTCAACCAATTCGCACCATTTTCTACCAATTTGAACCATTATCTACGATTCCATTATAGAAATATAGTGTTTCTGCAAGTTTAAAACGTGAAGAAGACAAAGAAAACTTGAAGAAGAAGAATAAAACATGAAAAAGACAAAGAAAACGTGAAGAAGCCTAAGCTGAGAAAATGGTGAGAAAAAGTGAGTACTAGGTTTTTAATTTGGGGATATAACTCTTTCTAGGGTTTTGATTTTGGGAATATAACTCTTCATAGAGTTTTGATTAAGGGCACACGAATCTCTTAGTTTCATTCCATTATAGTGTAATTGTAACGCCCCAAAATTCATATACAATAAATATGTACAATTTTTGTATAAGCTCTGTACAAAGAAACCTTTTCAAAAATACATTCCATTTGAAAATACAGAGTATTGCACAGCTGTGGATAGTCATAGTTAACCCAAAACACATCATCAATATACATTGACCAACCAAAAGAATAAAATTACATCAGCTTTAAATAAAAATAAATGTACATGATAACTTCTCCAAATCTCGACCCCAATTCTACTACGTGCCTCCAACAATTATCACCTGAAAATATATTGGGGTGAGCGAACAACAGCCTAGTAGGAAATCCAATTCTTAAATAATAAATAAGGTTTCAAAAATCACATGCAAGCATTTATATATTCAAAATAATATATAAATCAAATAATACGATCTCCAAATCATCAACCTCAAATATAATCCAACTGTCAATAAAATCAACCATCATATTCCACGACATCAAATAGTATCACCATCAATAAGTATCACTTTGCATAAATTAAATATTAACATATGCTTCAAAATAATCATTATTTACTGTACAAGAATTAAACCCCCTACCTCAAACTAAGTGAATAAAATGATTAACCACAATTGTAGACGCATAAATCTGCTAAAAAAAATACAAAATCTATATTCGTAGATGTGGGATTAGAACTCCCAACTCCTGCAAGCATCCATCCGTCCGCTCCTACCTCTCTTGGCTTCGTCTCTGCTTCTTCTTCTTCTTTCTCTCCTCTATTTATTTCTCCTCATTTTCTCTCTTTCTCCCTTCTTTCCCACGTCACTATCTCTCTTCTCTCTCTTCATTTATTTCTTCTTCTTTCTTCTACACCTACCCGCCCCTTTTTTTTTCTTTCTTTCTTCCTTCTTTTCTTCTCTTCTCACGCCACTTTTTCTTCTTCTTTATTTTCTTTTGACTTTTCTTCACTTCTTTCATCTTTCTTTTCTTATCTTCTCTTACTTTTCTTTCATCCACCGTACAATATATATATATATATAAAACCACCATCTAATTATCTTGTCCATTCAAAGCAATTTAATGCAATGTCTCCCAACATCCAACTAATCTAAAAAATATTTAAAATTATCCTCCTGTGTACAATTCCACTGAATATACACATAAAATAAATCAATAAATATTCGGAGTATTACATTCCACCACCCTTAAAAGAAATTTCGTCCTCGAAATTTGAATAGCCTCAAATCAAATACTTATTGGTTATACCACTACGCTTCCGCTGCAAAACACTGATTTTTAAAAGAGCTCATAAATAAAACAAAAATTTTCCATTCTCAATAAAACAATTTTATGAAATAGTAAAGTATTGTATTTTCTCATCAATAATTTCAAATAAATCATAGTACCTCACGCGGTACTTATTCAACCATACCATCTCATATAAAAATAATACCTTCACTTTTCCCAGGTCTTGGACTTGTCTGCTTTTGATGTGAAATATGTGACTCATTCCTCAACCTCACCCTCACCCTCACCCATCTTAGGCCTATTGAGACTGTTAGTGTAACGCCTCAAAATTTATAAACCGTAACACGTACAATTTTTTTATGAGCTCAATACAAATAAACCTTTTTCAAAAATACATTCATTTGAAAATACAGAGTGTTGCACAGCTGCGGGTAGCGATGGTTAACCCAAAACTCATCATCAATATACATTGGCCAACCAAATGAATAAAATTACATCAGTTTTAAATAAAAATAAATGTACACGATAACTTCTCTAAATCTCGGCCCCAATTCTATTACATGCCTCCAACAATTATTACCTGAAAATATATTAGGGTCAGCGAACAACAGCCCAGTAGGAAATCTAATTCCTATACAATAAATAATGTTTCAAAAATCACATGCAAGCATTTATATATTCAAAATAATATATAAATTAAATAATATGAACTCCAAATCCTCAACCTCAAATATAATCCAACTGTCAATAAAATCAACCATCATAATCCATGACGTCAAATAATATAACCATCAATAATTATCACCTGCATAAATCAAATCTTAACATATGCTTCAAAATAATCGTCATTCACTGTACAAGAATTAAACCCCCTACCTCAAAAATAAGTGAACAAAATAAATAACCACAATTGCAGACTGTAGATCAACTCAAAAAATATAAAAATCCATACTGACAAAAGTCGGATTGGAGCTTTCAATGCTCCGGCCGGTGGACCATCTGCCCACTGCCTTTCTCGGCTTCTCCCTTCCTCTTTCTCCTTCTCTTCTTATTTCTTTCCTTCTCTTCTCTATTTATTTCTTCTCTCCCGTCCCTATCTCCTTTTTCTCTCTCTTCATTTATTTCTTCTAAACCTATCCCGCCATTTTTTCTTTCTTTCTTCCTTCTTTTCTTCTCTTCTCATGCCACTTTTCTTCCTTCATTCATTTCTTCTTTTGACTTTCTTATTCTTCCCTTCTTTCTCTTCTTCTTATCTTCTTTCTTCTCTTCTTCCACCGAAACTAATCTCCCATTCTTTTCTTTTCTTTTTTTTTTTTTTCTATTTCATTTGTTTCTTCTTTTGTCTTTTCTTTCCTCCATCCATATATATATATATATATATTTATATCATAATCACAATTTAATTATCTTTCTCCACACAAAACAATTAATGCAATATCTCTCAACATCCAACTAATCTCAAAAATATTTAAAATTATCCTCATGTGTACAATTCCACTGAATATACACGTAAAATAAATTAATAAATATTCGGGGTATCACATTCCACCATCCTTAAAAGAAATTTCGTCCTCGAAATTTGAATAGCCTCAGATCAAATACTTATTGGTTATACTACTACGCTTCCGCTGCAAAACTCTGATTTTTTTTTTTAAAAGAGCTCATAAATCAAACAAAAATTTTCCTTCTCAAGAAAACAATTTTTTTTTTCCTAAAATAGGTATTGTAATTTCTCATCAAGAATTTCAAAATAAACCACAGTACTACACACGGTACTAACTCAACCATGCCATCTCATATTAAAACAATACCTTCACTTTTCCCAGATCTTGGACTTGTCCGCTTCTAATGTGAAATATGTGACTCATCCCTCAACCTCACCCTCACCCTATTGAGCCTATTGGGACTGTTGGGACTGTTGGTTCACTCAACCTCACCCTCACCCTCACCCATCTTGGGCCTATTGGGACTGTTGGTCCTATTGGGACTATTGCCACATCATCTCCCATCCAAAAGTCGGAGTCATCCTTAGCTCTGATACCAAATTCTAACGCCTCAAAATTTATAAACCGTAACACGTACAATTTTTTTATGAGCTCAATACAAATAAACCTTTTTCAAAAATACATTCCATTTGAAAATACAGAGTGTTGCACAGTTGCGGGTAGCGATGGTTAACCCAAAACTCATCATCAATATACATTGGCCAACCAAATGAATAAAATTACATCAGTTTTAAATAAAAATAAATGTACACGATAACTTCTCTAAATCTCGACCCTAATTCTATTACGTGCCTCCAACAATTATTACCTGAAAATATATTAGGGTCAGCGAATAACAGCCCAGTAGGAAATCTAATTCCTATACAATAAATAATGTTTCAAAAATCACATGCAAGCATTTATATATTTAAAATAATATATAAATTAAATAATATGAACTCCAAATCCTCAACCTCAAATATAATCCAACTGTCAATAAAATCAACCATCATAATCCATGACGTCAAATAATATAACCATCAATAATTATCACCTGCATAAATCAAATCTTAACATATGCTTCAAAATAATCATCATTCACCGTACAAGAATTAAACCCCCTAGCTCAAAAATAAGTGAACAAAATAAATAACCACAACTGCAGACTGTAGATCAACTCAAAAAATATAAAAATCCATACTGACAAAAGTAGGATTGGAGCTTTCAATGCTCCGGCCGGTGGACCATCTGCCCACTGCCTCTCTCGGCTTCTCCCTTCCTCTTTCTCCTTCTCTTCTTATTTCTTTCCTTCTCTTCTCTATTTATTTCTTCTCTCCCGTCCCTATCTCCTTTTTCTTTCTCTTCATTTATTTCTTCTAAACCTACCCGCCATTTTTTCTTTCTTTCTTCCTTCTCTTCTTCTCTTCTCACGCCACTTTTCTTCCTTCATTCATTTCTTCTTTTGACTTTCTTATTCTTCCCTTCTTTCTCTTCTTCTTATCTTCTTTCTTCTCTTCTTCCACCGAAACTAATCTCCCATTCTTTTCTTTTCTTTTTCTTTTTTTTTTCTATTCCATTTGTTTCTTCTTTTGTCTTTTCTTTCCTCCATCCATATATATATATTTATATCACAATCACAATTTAATTATCTTTCTCCACACAAAACAATTAATGCAATATCTCTCAACATCCAACTAACCTCAAAAATATTTAAAATTATCCTCATGTGTACAATTCCACTGAATATACACGTAAAATAAATTAATAAATATTCGGGGTATCACAGTTGGTCCTATTGGGACTATTGCCATATCATCTCCCATCCAAAAGTCAGAGTCGTCCTTAGCTCTAATACCAAATTGTAATGCGTGCCAAAATTTATATACAATAAATACGTACAATTTTTGTATGAGCTCCGTACAAATAAACCTTTTCAACAATACATTCCATTTGAAAATACAGAGTATTGCGCAGCTGTGGATAGTCATGGTTAACCCAAAACTCATCATTAATATACATTGGCCAACCAAAAGAATAAAATTACATCAGCTTTAAATAAAAATAAATGTACGCGATAACTTCTCCAAATCTTGACCCCAATTCTATTACGTGCCTCCAACAATTATCACCTGAAAATATATTGGGATGAGCGAACAACAGCCCAGTAGGAAATCCAATTCTTAAACAATAAATAAGGTTTCAAAAATCACATGCAAGCATTTATATATTCAAAATAATATATAAATCAAATAATACGATCTCCAAATCATCAACCTCAAATATAATCCAACTGTCAATAAAATCAACCATCATATTCCACGACATCAAATAATATCACCATCAATAATTATCACTTTGCATAAATCAAATCTTAACATATGCTTCAAAATAATCATTATTCACTGTACAAGAATTAAACCCCCTACCTCAAACTGAGTGAATAAAATGATTAACCACAATTGTAGACGTGTAAATCTGCTAAAAAAAATACAAAATCTATATTCGTAGATATGGGATTAGAACTCCCAACTCCTGCAAGCATCCATCCGTCCGCTCCTACTTCTCTTGGCTTCGTCTCTGCTTCTTCTTCTTCTTTCTCTCCTCTATTTATTTCTCCTCATCTTCTCTCATCTTCTCTCTTTCTCCCTTCTTTCCCACGTCACTATCTCCCTTATCTCTCTTCATTTATTTCCTCTTCTTTCTTCTACACCTACCCGCCCCTTTTTTTTTCTTTCTTTCTTCCTTCTTTTCTTCTCTTCTCACGCCACTTTTTCTTCTTCTTTATTTTCTTTTGACTTTTCTTCACTTCTTTCATCTTTCTTTTCTTATCTTCTCTTACTTTTCTTTCATCCACCGTACAATATATATATATATATATATATAACCACCATCTAATTATCTTGTCCATCCAAAGCAATTTAATGCAATGTCTCCCAACATCCAACTAATCTCAAAAATATTTAAAATTATCCTCCTGTGTATAATTCAAGTGAATATGCACGTAAAATAAATCAATAAATATTCGGGGTATTACAGTAGTTGTTTGTAAATCAGTTTTTTATTTTTTGGTGTAATTGTTATATTTCTCATTACTATAATGGGATTTCATTTTATTTTCTTGTAAATTAGTGTATATTAGTCTTGGATTTAGTGTGTTGATGTAACTGTTAGGCTTATCTTTGGGGCTGTTACGTTGAATGTACTTAAACTCTAAAACAGTTACATGTAACTATTAGTTTTTAAGTTTCTCTTGCCTGCTTGATGTAACTGTTGATACTGTTATACTTATTTTGTGTTACGAAATTGTGCATATAACTGTTTTAAAAAAAACTTGGATTTAATATGTTGATGTAACTGTTAAGCTTAAAATTGGGAATGTCGTTTTTTCTTATGTAACTGTTATGAAAAAAATGAGACTTACTATACTTTAATTGTATTCATCTAACTATTAAGTCTTTATGTAACTATTGATACAATTATGCTTATTTTGTGTTGCAAAATTATGCATATAACTGTTTGAAAAATATTGGATTTAACATGTTGATGTAACGGCTAGGATTACCTAAACAGTGAAATGTAACTGTTGTAACTGTTATATGTAACAACTACATGAACTTTAATGGTAACACGATAGATAACTGTTGTAATTGTTAGACTTGTTTTATTTTGTAAAATTATGCATGTAACTATTTTAAAAAGTTTTCAATAAATTAGCCACTGTTAAGCATAACAGTTACAACAGTTACATGTAACTGTTGTAACTGTTATGTGTAATAGCTACATGAATCTTAATGGTAACATAATAGATAACTGTTGTAACTGTTAGGTTTGTTTTGTTTTGTAAAATTATGCATGTAACTATTTTAAAAAGTCTTCAATCAATTGGCCACTGTTACGCTTAACGCTTACAACAGTTACATGTAACTGTTTTAGATATAACTGTTACCTAAAACAGTTACATGTAACTTTTGTTTATTGACCAATTACATGTAACTGTTCTCTATTGAACACTTACATGTTTTCTTCCTAGTGTACCTTCTCTGATATTACAATTAAAAGCCAAAATATCAGTGCAAGATAAAGAGATTGTAGATTTGAAAGTACATCAAGTAACCCAGAAGTACGATGAGAAAGAAACGATGTAGTCCCCTCAATACAGTGCACAAATATTAGTCTTGAAGCAAAAAATTGAAGCCTTAGAAGCAAAAAATAAAAAATAAAAAATAAAAATAAAGAAAAGAGAGAGGCAAATGCAATTAGATGTGGCTTCTAAGAGATTAGAAGCAGCTACGCAAGAGCTTGAAAAGAAAAATGTTGACATAGAGAAGTTGCATGCAGATTACACCCATGTTCTTGACCTACTAGTAAATATGCAAGTACATAAAATAACACAACATAGTGAGTAGGATGAGCCGGGTGAGGCTAAGAAGGGTGAGCAGGCTGAGGATGGAAAGGTTGAGCAGCAGGGTAAACAGGGTAAACAAGCTAAGGCCAAGTAGCGGGGTAAGCAGGTTCAAGTTGAGGTTGGTAAGAAGAAGATGCCAGCAAGAAAACCACTAATAACTTCTCCAAAAACCATCGAAAGGTTTCTCTCTTCATCTCTGGCTATAGGCATCAGATCTGGAAAGAAAAAGCAGGCATAATGCTCTCTCTTCATCTTCAGCCATGAGCATTAGATTTGGAAAGAAAAAAAGCAGGTACGGTGAGTTTGCTTCTATTTTAGCTGAGCACAAGGACTCTTCATTCTCATCAATGGATCTACAGGTTGTCCCATAGTGGTTAGTATCATTAATGAAAGGCAAAGCTTATGATAGAGAGAGAGAAAGAGAGAGAGAACCTGGATCTGTGGGTGTGTTGATTGGTAAGAGAGAGAAAAGAATTAGATCTATTGGAGCTCTTACAAATCCAACTCACAGGCTTACGACAGTGGAAAAAAATCACCAAAACCTAAATTGCAGGGCTTTAATTTTGAAGAAGAACCCAATTAATGAAACTGTAACATAGTCACGGGTTTTATGTAGGAGGTTTTTCTGTTACAGGGGCAAACTCACCATTTTCAAAAAAATTTAGCTCACTCAAGCATGAAACGGTGCTGTTTTGATTCCATTTTAAACTTGAGGTTTTGTAAGATTAGTGTGTGAACTTAAGGCTTTATAAGTTTCAAAAAGGGTACTACACACTAATTTTCCCTTATTTTTTAGGTCCCAAAATATTTGTGCACTTTGAAAAGTCAAATAACAATTTCTTTAAATTCCCTACACTACCCTTTATTATTTTAATAATTACTTTTAATACAAAACCCAACACAAAAAAAGTAAAGGGTTTTTTTTTTTGGAAAAATATAGTTTAATAAAGGGTTTTCTTGGCACACAAGCACACGTTAAGTTACAATTAATAACCTAATTATTATATGAAAAAAAAAATGTTTTCATAGTTTTCTAAACATTTTAATATATTTCCAAACAACTTTAATTATTTATAATACATTTTCATCATTTTCCATGTAATAATTAAATCATTAATTACAGCTCCTTTTAATAAATAACAAGCCAATATAATAATAACTTTTTCCTAAATTCCGTACTTTGCCAGACATAACTTACCTCTATGGGAGAAAGGGAGTATTTAAAAGCAAACTTTGCCTCAAAAATCCCCAAGTCAAACACACTCTTGAAAGTATAGCTAAATCCAATTCAGTTTTGAACCCATATTGAAGTGGATCACTGTTGACTGAAGACACTGTGCCCGTCCAACTTTACACACATCATGCATCTTTGATGATATCAAATCCAACGGCCACGATCAAGTTACATGGTATGTCATACATACGACCGGGCTGTACCAGATCATCCATATTTTATATTACTATATATACTACACATACAAACGTCCGGGTAGAGTGAATACAAAACCCCCATTTCTGAGGTTGAGGATTGCTCAGAACTGAGAACACCGACATGTTCTGAAAGCTTTCTGATACTCCATCAAACAGCTATGTCCATGGCCTTGTTTTCTCCGCCTTCAACCCACCTCCCAACCCTCTCTCCCTACTCTTCTCCAAAAACCCATTTGACCCACAAGCCTTATCTCTCTCTCAGGCCCAAGAAAACCCTCTTCCTTGTCTCAACCAAGGTCTCTGATAATGGAGCTGGAAGTGTGGCCTCAGCTGCCACTGCTGGTGATGAGAAAGCAGAGAAGAAGGCTGTGGAAGCTTCTGAGCCAGTATCGGAAACGAATGCGAGTTCTTCGGAGGCCAACGGATCGGCGGGGGCCATGACGGCCGGAGAAGTGAAGATGGTGAGTCAATTTGAAAACCCTAAATGGGTTGGTGGGACTTGGGACTTGAAGCAGTTTGAGAAAGATGGGAAGACCGATTGGGATGCTGTTATTGATGCTGGTCAGGTTTTGGTTTAAAGTACTTGATTATATGCTATTTATATAAAAAAATCATCTGCATGAGCTAGATTTAAATGATTATTTTATTAGATTTTATTTGGAATTTCGTTGATTTTGATTTTATTTGTTTTTTCTTCCCTTATGTTGTGCTTGGTTGCTGGGAAAATGTAGGAAAAGGAAGCAAATTAAAATATTGAATCTTTGATTTTTTTTTTCTTTTATTTAAAAATTTTATAAACCTATTTGGCACTTGTGAAAGAAATTCCCCAACAATGCCTAAAACAATTCTTTGGCTTACTTGATGTGTGCTTCGTATATGTATTTAGAAACTGAGACAACACTTAACATTAGATTCAAAATTGTTTCTTTTTAAGCATAGTTCAACATTAATGTTCTGTTTGGATGCTGAGAAAAAGAGAGGAGGGAGGTAAAAAATGACAATTCGTAATGTTATGTCAATTGTTATATCCCTGAAGAGTTATAGGATTTCATCATTTCAACAATCTGATCTCTAATGAGTAATGATAATATAAGTAGGTGAAACTCTAATGTCAATTGTGGATGGTATTGTTAGAGCTTTTGAGGTCAACCTTTTGTTGAGGATACTTCTGCTGACTACAACTTGGATGATGATGATGGTCATGATATTACTCCACACTTGAGTATAACAGTGGACCTAGCTGTTTTATCTTCCTTTTTTCGGTTTTCTGAGCATTGAGTGTGATGAAGCCCCTTAGATGCTTTCCATGACTATCTTTATGTTGCAACTTAAGATGAGGTTGCTCTGTTGCTATTAGGACTTGCCTATCTCTGTTTTTGATTGAAGTATGGTCAGCTGGTTACTATATCTGAAATTCAGTAAAATTGAGGGTTTCTTATGTACTATGCGTAGATGCCTGAAGAACAGTTTTTGGGTTTCTCTTAGTTCATCCTCGAGATTGCAGTGATGAAACAGTTCTTCATCCAAAAAAAAAATGTGTTGAAATAGTTTCTGGCCATTTTCTTTTCAGATAAGGAAGTTTTCCCCCTGCTGTATTTTCTTTTGAATACAATAATTAGTTGGAGAAATTTTTTCCCCTTTTAATTTAATAGAGCATCAAGTAGGTCTATTTGTTTGTAGTTATGTCATCATCATCATAATTACTATTATTATTAAAAAAATGTTCTTAACATAACATCAGTTTAGGATGTCAGTGGATTATCTTATTTCATCTGATTGTCATGGTTGATTATGATATTTAATTGCTATATGAACATAATTTTATGATCTCAACCATGGGGTGTTTGGCTGCTGAACAAAGCCATGGAGGAAAGCATCAAGCAGTTGTATGTATTACCTTTGTATTTTGACACTTACTAATTATATCATGATTTTTATACATTTTTCATTTTGGCAAGAGACTTTTGAAGGTGAATATAAGATTCATTTGTAATTATTTTATTCACTTTTAACTTGTTATTCTTCCTGATACTCGTTAGGGCTTACCTGATCTCTAATGGACCTCCTTGGCTAATCATTTTCAGAGGTTAGGAGGAGGAAATGGCTTGAAGATAACCCAGAATCTTCCAGTAATGATAACCCTGTAGTTTTTGACACCTCCATCATTCCTTGGTGGGCATGGATTAAGAGGTTCCATCTTCCAGAAGCTGAACTTCTCAATGGTTTGTTTGGATTCCTCTTCGTTCTGAAATTTAGATCAGAAAATTACGGTGTTGGCTCATACTAATCGTACTTATACTTTTTATAAATTTTATGCAGGTCGTGCTGCGATGATAGGATTCTTTATGGCTTATTTTGTGGATAGCTTGACTGGGGTAGGTCTTGTTGACCAAATGGGCAACTTCTTCTGCAAAACTCTGTTATTTATAGCTGTTGTGGGAGTACTTCTAATCCGAAAGAATGAGGATATAGAGACTCTGAAGAAGCTTTTTGAAGAGACAACCTTCTATGACAAGCAATGGCAAGCAACCTGGCAGGATGAGACCCCTAGCGTTTCTAAAAATGAGTAGTCAAGTTCAATTTATGAGTTTTTCTTTTAACTTTCCATCGTTGCCTTCTTCATTTTTTACTTACTGTAATTGCTCTGTGCCAGGGAAGAATTATGCTTTCATTTCTATCCTCAATTGTAATAGATTTTCTTTAAATATGTATGCTTGTTTTCATCCATTAAAAAATGTCAAGTTCCCGTTAGTGAATTTTCTGCAGAACACAATTCCTGTTTCATTGTCAATGAAATTTCAGGCAGATGGGACCAACCTGAAGCAATTTCCATGATGATTTTTCCAAGCTGCTCCTATTCATTGTGAGATATTTCTTCCAATTTTTGAATATTCACATCATATAAAACTCTTTCATCATGTTCACATAACGTGATTATATCATCAATTAATACCTGCCAAAGTGTTCACAAACATACTGAGTATGGAGAATAATTTTTCTGGGTGCTAAGCACTTTCTAGTATAGTTGATTAGCCATATAAAACTGCTATACATACTCGCTTGATCTTAGCCAAAAGGCCAAGAAAGGTATAACTGCTACAAATTGACTGGCAACTTCCTCTGTTTGGTGTTAGTTTGAGAAGCACTTACTCATATTTCAATAAATTGATTTACAATTTTACATTTTATGTATTCATCGGAGTGAATAGAAGTTTGGTGTAGCAATGGTTATGTCAAATTTCAATAAATTGATTGACAGCTTATGTGTTAATCAGAGTAGTTAGAAGCTTGGTGGGGGAGTTGTTTTGACTTATCACTTATGGGACTTCGCATTATTGGTTTAATTAATTGCCACCGCAGAGTGGGTTCCCTGATTTAATCCATATTAAGTGATTTCCCTCGTTGATAGCAGATGGATGGATATCAATTGAAGTGGAGGATATGGGATTCAAAAATGGAATGAAATAGATCTTACTCCCCATTGAAAGAAGTTTCTCATAGCTTGTATGGTGTCGAGTATCAACATCGATACTGCTGGCTGACATTGACAAATAGAAATGAACATAACCAATGAGGAACGATATGATAATATCCACTGCATTAAAACTTAAACGACTAGGACTATTTGATTAGGGGATTTTAAAAAAATTATGTTGTGACTATAAACTGATTAGGGGATAAAACATCAAGTTGAGTGTACGATTTTTTACCGTCAATCCATACATTCATGGAATAGTGCAGGAAAATGTGTATAGAAGGGATTCTGCATTTCTCTAGCGGATATACTTCGGAAGTAACAGATTATGTACTTCCGGCCATCGGGATTAAGGGTTCTTATAGTTTCTGTAGAGTGTCCAGTCATTATGATCTCTTTGGTGGCTACCGTGGGGGTTCACTATTTAAATCTCTTTACAAGCCTAGCTCACATTTTCTCCATAAGAAATTGAACATGGCTTCCTCTCAATTTGTGTAAAAATTTCTAGAATTGAAAAACAACAAATATGTTCGGATAGATGCTAAATGTTGATGGCAACGGAGTGATAACGAAAGAAATAACATTGAATTTCTAAGGGCAAATTAGTGATGGGAACTTTTTGCAAATTTGTGTCCCATAATTCAACAAAATTTAAGCTAAATCCCATGCGCCAGGGAAAAAATGTAGACAGGACAAGCGATCAACAGCACCTGAAAGAAGCCCTGGAGATATTATGTGTAAAACTTAAAGCAGGCAGCTAGGCAGGCATTGCTTGGTTTCCTATGGCGTCTTTGCAATGTTTATTGGAAGCTTATTTCTCATGCTATCAACTTTTGCGCGGCCAATCAATATAAGGCCTATTGATGGAAGAAATACCAAAAAGTTCATATGGTTATCTCATTGGTGTGCTGGTGGTTTATGCGTAGATTGGTATGCAAAGAGACAGAAATCAAAACTCAAATTTTATTTCTTCAAAACTGCTGAGGATTCATCTCTCATTTGTCCTTCAACTGCTTCAATTAAGCTTTGGACAGCATACAGTGACAACTCTCTCATGTGTACACTTATCATCATACTGGGTTCCATGACTGAAGAAAAGAAAAGGAATAAAAAGACTAAGCATCAAATTTTCATCATCATCATAATCTTCTTCAACAGTAACCAGTGGATGCATCAGAAGAGCAGAAAGAAGGAACAAATGAGAGACTTGCCCTCATGCTTCCCAACCCCTCATGAGGGTTGCACGGGCAACTCGGTTCACTCCTAGAACGAAGGCACCCATCCGGAGACTGCAGTCATAAGCTTGACACATCGCCTTTATGTCAAGGAAAGCTTTCCTCATGTACCTCTTAAGCTCACAATTCACTCTCTCTTCATCCCACATAAATCCTTGAATGTTCTGCAGCATATATTAGAAAATGAGAGATTTGAGTTCCAATCCGTATCAAATTATTATATATACACATGAAGCCACTATAGCATCTGGTAAAGGCATTGGTTGGGTTTAGGGCTCAATTCTCACCTTGACCTAAATGATAAATATGGACGAAATTATTACGAAGTATATACAAAAGCAGGGAGGACAGGTTTTTAGTTGTTTCTTTTACCTGAACCCATTCGAAGTAACTCACAGTCACGCCACCACAATTTGCATAAATGTCAGGGAGTATAACAACTCCTTTCTTAGATAATATCTGCAGACAAAAGAAGTTTTGTGAAGTTTGTGAATCCACCATACTCTACCTCCTGATGAAATCAGTAAAAACAGGGTTGCAGTGTTACCTCGTCTGCTTCAGGGTCCGTAGGATGATTTGCAGCTTCAACTATGAACTTTGCCTTAACATCAGCAGCATTTTCCCTATGAACAAGAATGGGAGTCATAGTGAAAACAAAGACAAAAACATAACAGTAACATCACTTGATTCTTTAACTCCATTAGCAGTTTTAGTCCTCCAAAAATGAATTTGCACATCAATTTTGAAAATGATTATAGAAGGATTGATTAGGACAACTATGTAATTATTTGACAAAAAGGTATAAGCAGCATCTTAGGTTCTTAAATAAGCACATCACGTACTTGTTGAGAACTCCGCCCAAAGCACATGGAATGAGAACATCACATTCATGGACGAGTAAGTCATTTGGATCCAGAGCATCTCCGCCTTGGAAACCCTTCAGACTTTGGGTGCTCTCTTTGTGTTTCAGCAGCGCCGGGATATCAATTCCATTTGGGTTTTCAACTGCACCTGTAACATCGCTAACTGCGACAACCTTACCCCCTCTCTCATGAATAAACTTTGCTGCCCAAGAACCCACATTCCCAAAACCCTAAAGAGGATGATTTAATGGAAAAATTAATTAATTGATATATTGAATATATAGTAGTGGAAGATAAATTCATGATGCTGGATATACCTGAATAGCAAACTTCATATCAGAAATTAAGTTCCCATATTCTTCAAGTAGAACCTCTATCGCAAAAACCACCCCAAGTCCAGTTGCAGCCTCCCTACCCAGTGATCCCCCAAGATCCTAAAATGTCATTTGGAAAACCTCAATTCCATTAGACTTCAAATACTTTTGTGTTGCAACTCTATTGGTTTAATACTTGAATACTTACAATGGGCTTTCCTGTAACAACAGCAGGAGAATGCCCATGAAATTTTGAGTACTCATCCAGAATCCAAGCCATTGTCTGTCCAAATTGAAGAATAAGAAAAATGTATACCGAGAGGAATTAGGAATTCTTTAAACAATTTTAAAAAAAAAAAAAAAAAGAATAAGAAGAAAAGAAACAAGCATAGTCTAAATTCAAAAGACGAGTACAGAGATACCTGAGAATTAGTTCCCATGTCAGGGGCAGGAACATCCCTGTGAATTCCAATGAGATCATGGATCTTTTGAGTGAAAACCCGAGTCAGACGTTCTAACTCACTCGTAGTCAAGTCCGTTGGGCTGCAGCCAATCCCACCCTTTGCCCCACCATATGGAATATCCACAACGGCTGTCTTCCATGTCATTAGTTGAGCCAGGGCATTCACCTCATCTGGGTCAACCTTGCACCAAATATTTGAAACAGTTTAGTACTTCCATACAAACTGAGAAAAGCTTATGAGCAAGGGAATCTCTGTCATGCCAATCCAAGAGAAAAGTCTCTTCTTATGAAACCATCTTGCAAATTATGGCAACCAGTCTTGGCTTCATTAACCAAGCATTGCGGTTCATAGTTGGTTGCGCACTATATTTAGAGGAAGTATTTGTATATAGATATTCGTAATATGTCTTATTTACTTTTCCTATATTATAAAGTGAAAAGTACAAAAGAAATTTGTAACATGTAATAAAAGTATAAAACCATCACGAGACAAAATAAGATACCATTTATAGGCAGTCAAAAATTTTCTTTCGTACAATAAAACCATTACCATGACATAGGACATGTAATACAAATAATAAATAAGAAGTGAAACACTTAAAATGGTAATCAATTTAAAAACACTTTCAGCCCTTCATGATCAACACCGAAAAACCAATTAACATCAAAGCAGAGCTTCCAAGTCAACAAAATTATTCATATTTGTTCCTATAGAAAAATAAAAAATAAAACCGACTAAAAAAATGGTTTATGACCAATCTAACAAAGATCCCTTCAACCATAAATGGATGCTCCACTTCTCTGATTTTCCTAGCTAAGACATCAGTCTAATATCATCTCAAATCAATCTATTGCAAAAGGATATAAAGTGATGACAAAAGCAAAAGAAGGAAGTGAGAAAAGTAAAATCAAGACCAGTCTAACACAGAGTCTAGCATGAATAGGCTTAAAATCAATGAAAATATGTTGATTCCATAAAGGAATTAATATCATGAGCGGTTTAGCCTCACTAAAGAAAGCTTTATGAACATTATGTAGCCAGAGGCCAAATCTAGTACAACCTCATTTACATCTAAAGCCTCTTTTAAATGTTTCAAATTATATCTAATACTAGCAGAGTTGCAAGTTGCAGGCTAGGCACATGCTTCCCCCCCCCCCCCCCCCCCCCCCCCCCCCTTTTCTCTTTTTTCTTGTTCTAAATAATTTGACTAATGACAAGCATGTCTATACAACCCAACCTCAAATCCCAGCTACTTGGGATTGGCTACACCAACCGTATTTCACCATTTAAGCTACATAGGGCCATATCATTAAAATTAGATGCCACCATATCATTTCACACCACTTCATCCCATGTTCTGTTTGGCATCTCTACTTGTCCTGAACTCCTGATAGCGCTTTGAATATGCATTGAATTACACCTTACAGGTGCACATGAGAGTAATGCTAAAAATGTGCTTAAATCAAGAAATTAGTTCTACCACTAGTCCAAAATTTATTAGAATTATGGGTTTCTATATTTTCAAGGTAGGTCATACGAGTTTCACGAACTTCGAAGATGAATCTAACCAAAAGGGCATATCATCAAGAAAAGTTTCAAATATTAAAAATAAACAAACACGTACACGCACACACACGAAACACCTTTAGTTATTGCAATAACGACAATAAGAGTATTGTTGTTATTCGCCATATCTTTAAAGCAGGTACGTTATTCCAAAGAAACTTTGAAATCCTATAAATACCGTTTATATTGTTATAAAAGGAATATATAAGCAATTAAAGAATACCTACCACACAATTCATTGGAAGAAACATGAATATTATGCAATCAAAAGGTCCCTTATCCCGCCCTAGAATTGTTTAAGTTAAGTGGACTAAATCCTGAATTACTTTGGTCAAATCAAGAGGTTCAGCAATGTAAAACTTTAAAAATTACAAAACCTTTTTCATTAAATAAATATGTTCAGATGATCTATGGAGATTCAATTTAAACATTTATTAAACAAGCCTTTTTTTTTTTCTTTTTTCCCTGGCAAAAGAAGAAAAGGCCCCAACATAAATCAAATTGAATTCCATCCACCATTTTTACTTGAACATGAATACACTCAAACAGAAAGAAAAAACAAAAAAACTCAACTAGCCACGCAAAAATTTTAAGCTGAGAAAATAATTCTAAACAACCAAAACCCAACACCCCAAATCATTCTAGCTTGAATGTACACATGATATATATATATATATATATATTCACCTCGGGGTGGTAACGGATGCCGCCTTTCATCGGCCCACGAGCATTGTCATGTTGAACTCTAAATCCAACATAGGAAACCAAAGTTCCATCGTCTTTTGGGATCGTACATTCAACCTGCAAACGATGCCATTCACCAAAATCATAAAAACTAAAAACCCTTCAATCATATATCAAAATATAGCAAACGATGTTTACTTTGATTTCCCTGAATGGGATCAAAAGACTCGTTTCAAGCTTAGAGTCCAACCCAAGAATGCGAGCCGCTTGGCGAAAGTTGCGGTTGGTGGCTACAAGAGCGTTCATGGCTGCCAAAAAACGCAGAGAGTAACTCTATGAAACAGAGTAAGACCCAGAAGCTGAAACGGATATACAACACCAAAACAAGGTGTGTGCATATATCGAGAGAGAAAAGAGAGAGAAGGAGAGGGATGGTGGGGTAGGGTGAGTATGATGGGATAAACACAAGAGGTGGGATTGAAGAAAGGATATGCCACTTTTGGAATGCAATTAATTATTTGGAGCGTGTTACGTTTCTACTGAGTTTTTGACAATTGTCTGAACTGAATCTGACACTTTTCAAATATCCCATCAAAACCGACGCCTTTGTAAAAATTTTGAAAATGCCATACAGGTTGGAGAGTAAAGAGTGCAGCCAACTTCTCGTGCCTTCCCGTATGAAATCTAAAAGGGCATCTGTTTAAATGGAATTGAGCATCTCCAAGATCCCTATCCTTTTCCTATTTTGCAGGGAAAAAAAAATATATTCTTAAACAGGGAGTTCAGCTGCCTATTTTTTTATTGGGTAGAAATCATTTTAGTAGCTTAAATTTTTCCCAAAAAATTTGATGTGTTGTTCCAACTATTTTTTCTCCTAATTTGACATCTAAACTTCACTACCATATTCAAATGTAATCCCCATCCAAATGTCGTCCAAATAGTTGACGAATGTTATCTTATGAGTGAACATATAGCATTTTACGTAGAGCCTATATATAAAGGATAATTAAAACATTATAGTTGAATAAACACTTTTGTTATCTTGTACTTTTGATTTAGCTCCAATTAAGTTCCAAATTAAAAACAAAAAAACAAACAAATCTCATGTGAGACCCAAACTGTATTGAATCGTACTAATTTGATCCAAACCTAAGTTTCTTAAACTCAAACCACTTTTTCTTCGTATTTTGATTTTCTAACCCAAACTCCCCACCCTGGGTCCTGTCCCTACGCACTCCCAGGTCCGCTTTTTTCTATTTTCTAAGCTTTTGTACTACTCAAATATATACCCTCGTAAAAATACCTACGTCACATTATCCACTCATATATAGCCTGCATCGTAACTATTGTACTGCTTAGGGGTCTGAATGGTTTAGGTTAAAACCAAGAATCAAACCAAATTGATCAGTGTTTTTGTTATTAGGTTTGGTTTTGGTTCTAATTTTAGAAAAACGAACTAAATTGGTTTGATTTTGGTTTTCATTTTTAAAAAACCAAACCAAACCGAAAATCCGAAAAAATCGAAATATATATATATATATCAAACTTAAAGTTTGTAAATTTCCTATTCTAATAAGGGCATAAAAGGAAATAAATTTAAAATAGTACAAAACCCTAAGTCTCTCAGTCTCAATCTCGTCTCATTTTAAGTTTCTTATTGTTTTTACATTTTTAGATTGGCATGTATTAAACTAGCTATTAATTTTGTGTGAGATATTGGATTGACATATGTCAATGTGTTTCCATTTTGATACAATGTTTAATGTTTTTTTTAGTTGCTAATGTAATGTTTTTATTTGGAGTTTAGTATATCATTTTTTTCATTTTCAATTATTTGTTGCCACTTGATAAGTTAAAACCGAAACCGAACTAATCCAAACCGAAATTTTTTTGTTTGGTTTTTTTATAGTATGGTTTGGTTTTGGTTTTGGTTTGGTAGGAACAAAACCGAAATATAATGATTTGGTTTCAAATCTATCCTAAAACCAAACCAAACCGAACCATTAACACCTCTAGTACTGCTCGTTTCCTGCCAGTACACGCACTAACCTTCCTCATATGCTTTAAACTAAAGATATAGTAGTGTGAATCCAAAAAAAAAGACCCACATAATCTTATATAAAAACAAAGGGTCATTACCCATTTTTAAGAAACGGTGGAAATCTTAAAAATATTTTACTTTTAAAAAACACATGACTCCATTTTTAAAAGGAAAGACAAAAAGTCTTTAAAACCAAAAATTTGATTTGGAGGCTAAGTTATGATGTAAGAAGATTCTGAGCCAAACCCATAGGCACCCACATTGTCCTATTTGGTCTTTTAATTTAATTGGGCTAAATTAACAACTTATTCACATGTAAATTGACAATTATCATCACAAAACAGCATGTATATATCATCCAAGCATCTATTTACAACAATTATTATTCACAAGTAATAAAAGAATAAAAGGAAAGGAAAAATCTTAGGATATTTTGTATCCTAGAATGGACTTGAAAATGAAAAGAGAGCGCCTACGTATCTTACACGAACATTTAAAAATCAAAGTCTACGTAATTCGATATAGAAGGAGTTACTTCTTTTTTAAAGAATTATAATAAACCCTAGATTTCCATTTATAAAAGAAAATGAAATTTTCCAAAAGAAAAAGAGTTTATCAAAAAGGAATAAGGAAGAATTGGAAATTAAATGAAAAAGGGAAATTTATAAAATAAGAAATCTAAAAATCACCATATTCCTTTACAAAGAAAATAACCCAAGAGGAGAAGGGAATAGGAAAAAGAAATATACAATACCTGAACATACCATGTGCAAATATTTTTCAAATCATTGCCAAATTAATAAATAATTACCCTACTTATGCTAGAGGATAATTATCATACTCAAATCACTCACAAACATGCACAAATCATCACCACATCACAAACATGCTCAAATCATCACCACATGACGGTAATAAAATCTGAACAGAATATTAAAAGGCCCAAAATTATATCGATGCCACAAAAACTCAATAGAAAAGACTCGACTAAAAAATGAAACAAAAACCTACATGAAATGATGATTACTAATAAAGGTGACAAAAATAGAATGTGATAAGTAGGTGGGGCTCAAACACTAGTTATCCTTTTACAGTTTCAGGTCCCATCCTAACTATTGTACCGCCTGTTTCCCGTCAGGTAAACTAGGTTTCAAGGTACACGCACTAATCTTTTCTTATATGCTTTAACCTAAAGATATGGTGGATGGGGCTCAAATGCTACTTATCCCTTCGTTGGTGTATTTGCGGGGTGTATACTAAGCCATATTTGAAATCCTAAGCATACAGAATCTACAAATCAACTGCAATATAAAATGTTCGGGCAGCGATCGTGCACTCCCTTCAGGTACACGTGACGACCTTTTCGCATATCAACTGTTTCATTTTCATGTCAATATACAACTACTTTTTCTTTTTAATTTCTTTCCCATTGGCATATGCATAGGCTGCTCTCGCTAATATATTATTTTTGGTTGGACACTTGTCCTAGTGGATATACCGTTATATTGAATACTGTATTTTTAGTTGGACACTTGCACGCCTTGATGGTTACTACCATCACAGTTGTAACAGTTGCTCTATCATATCAATATAGATGCAATTGTTCATGTATCTTGTGTGTTTTTACTTTGTTATTTCAATTGCTATTATTTTTGTACGACATTACTATAATTAGTAAGTCCTAGTCATATTTACTTGATTAGTTCTCATAATCTTTTTACAATCTCTTTAAAACAACAAATTCTTTTCAAGTGAGAATTAATTAAGTGGAAGACTTTGACATCCCAATTCTTGTAATGATATTGATTCATTTTATGCAGTTTTAACTAAGGCTTAACGCGCTAAATTGGATATTAGAATAAACCCGATAATTTGGTATTCAGACACAAAAGAGTGGAGCTATCTAGGAAAAATCTCATAACTTAATTTAAAATAAAATAAAATCAAGTGAGATTTTAAAATGAAGGAATTTTACCACATTCAAAGAAATCAAATCAATATCATTTTAAACAAAGGAGTTTTATCACATTCAAAGAAATTTTTTTCAAAAGCATCGTTTTTAATCTTTTTTAAGTGTCTCGACATAAAGGTATTGAGACGTTAGAGATGACCTTCCACGTCTGAAAATCTCTGACAAGTGGTGACTTCAAGCCTTCCTTTATTTAAATTGTGTTTACACGACTAAATGATGGAAGGCACACCAAAAGGAATCAAAATGAACCCAAACTTTGTATCTTTCAAAAAGCTTGCAAAAATCATTTTCAAATAACACGCTAAAGCAAATACACCACACACAGCCAATCAACGACACTAGGGTATACCAAACACACCCGAAATGGCATACCCACTTGTGACGAGAGCCCCCTCATGGGAGGGGGAGCCCGATGAGTCGACAGACCTTCAGATTGAAGGAGGGTAGCAACAAAATTAATTCACAGTTGGTTAAAGAAAAAAAAATCTATGTTTATGCTTTATTTTTAGCAAAAAGTTAAACTAATCTATCACAAAAAAAAGACTTACCAAATAATGTGAAATCAAAACTAACCAAACTAATTTTTAGGTGGCTAGAATTTTTAGGCTTGCCTATATATATATATATATAAATGAACTAAACATTTAATTGGCCAAGTGAAAATGTGAATGCATGTATAAATCAGTGAAATAGTGCTTGATAGACAAACTCATTTGTCTGAATTTATTTCTCTTGTTGATGTGATAATTGGATCAATCAACTAGAAATTTTATTAAAAGAATAATTATTTATTATAACAGTTATCACATCATTTGGGCAAATAGATTTGACAAAAAAAAAAAAAATTAGACTTTTTAATATTTTTCTAAATTGTTACAGGGATTTTTTCTAAGTGTTTAGACTAGTTTAACTATTCCCCAATTCCAAGCAACATCACTGCACACTTGAGCGTGTGTGACTTAAAAAAAATAACCTGTGTAAGTAACTGACCCCTTGGAACTATAAACCAATAATTCATCATATACTGACTTTTAAATTACGTATTTTTCGAATACGGAACATAAGCTTCAATTGTACCTTCTTCTTCCTTTTTTTTTATTTTTATTTTTATACTTTTTTTTTTTTAAGGATAAGTTTCAATCGTCTTGTAGGTCTTTTAATAGATTTGTGATGATAAAGACATTGTACAAATTGTTTACCAATTATTGAATTATTAATTACGAGTAAATTGCAAGAACCCCATTGAACCTTTTTTTTCTTTTGGTAAAAAATAAGACCTTCATTTCTAAAGATAGAATATGATAAGAAAACAATGGGATGTGCTATATAAGACGACAATTATGACAAAACACATTATCCTAGTGACGTGTTGGAATACAGATGCATCTTGAAAACATGGCTTCGTCAAAATGAATAAGCCTCTTGTAGACACCCCATTTTGTACCACCTAATAATACTAAAATCCTTTTTAACCCCAATGATGAAGTTTATTACTCGTCTCGATAAATGCAAAGTGATCCCGAAGGAGCTAACAAAGTCACAGCAAGAGCCTTGATTATTGCCAGCATAACCCATGTTGCGTATACACCTATAGTGGGTGCGGGCGCAGCAATGCATACACAATCACTTGAGATGTGTACGCACCCTACCCGTTTTTTTTTGAAACTCTGGATTTCACGTTTCTTTCTCCTCAAGTCTATCAACTAATAAGGAAGACTTCTAGTTTGATATGATTACGGCCAGGGACTCCCAAAACCCTAACGGTTCTTATATATACACCATTATAGTTCTAAGTCTGGGGACAAATCCCTAATCTAAGGAGAGCCTCCATACACCTCACTTAAAAGAACCCTAACTGAGAGAGAGAACATTGTGATTTCGGAGGCTTGCAAAGGAGAACTTGGTGAAATTGAAGGCGCGTAAACCTAAGGGTAATACTACAACACTCTTTCTCTTTTGATTTCTCTAGTATTGTTAGCAATGCCATGATGTCATATTAACTTTATTTAATAGGATCACATGCTTGATAATATGAATGATCGCTTTTATTAATCATATGTAAAAATAAGTAGTTTTCATGATTCTATATTGGTTAGGTTTCCGTATGTCTAGTCCTAGTGACTATATATTAGTTTAGTCATTAGTCATGTGTGCTTACCTGTAGCATTCTTGCCCCTTAATGATAAGAACACGCATGGATTGAGCGAATAATTTCTCCACATATATTCTATCTAGTGTCATTCTATTTTATCACTTTAGGAATGCATGATTCAAAGAGTAGGGCATATAGTCATTATTCTGTCAAATTGTGATTAAATGCCTACAAGGTGCATATGCATTCCTTATGGATGCATGCGTACACACCCCATTAGGACAGACAATGTTTCTTGTTCATGTTTAGGGTTTTATCTCTTTTATGCCAGTATGATAGGAATACATTTGTTCTGTATATACATGATTTGTCGAACAGGGCTAATAATCGATAGAGGATGCGTACGCAACTGGCATAGATGCATACGCACCCAAACTTAGCAGACATTGAGTTCTTTTTTGTACACAACTGCTTTTGCTTATTGATTGATAACTCTCTACATGGTTTGTATATTCTGTATATCTGCTATCAATTCTTTATCTCATGTGCTTTATTATCATCATCATTATCGCATGCCATTTTATTTATTGTATGATTTAAGGTTAACTTTAATTAAATATCGAGTTAATTAAGGCCAATAGCTAGTTACATGTGGGGCCCATTTCAACTAGGCATCATTGGGTGCTTTACACCTTTCTAATGATGTACCCTAACTCCAAACCCGAATCTCTGGTTATGACGAGTTGGACTCTGTTGGGGTTCATTGTTCTCAAATAGTAATTGGGTGGCGACTCCTCTCCGCACTACCCTTTTGACGCTAGATGCGTATTCTCAAACCATCATGGTTTAGGACGTGGTGTTCACACCTCCATCAAAACAACACGCCTTCAGACTTTAGGACTATAAAAAAAATACCACTCATTTTCAAATGAAGTTTTGAATCTTGAACTATTTTCAAGTGAAGTTCTAAAATCAGGAAAACCATTTTCAAGATAAGTTCTGAATCCATGAACCATTTTCAAGTGAAGTTGTAAAATCAAGAAACCATTTTCAAGCTAAGTTTTGAATCCACTGTCAAAACAACACAAAGAAATTGTATATACATAGTTAGCAAACTATTTAAAAAAGAAAAAAAAAATCCTAGAACATCAAGCCCTAAGCCCCTTGATGCCCAGTGAAAGAAAGAAGGGGTCAAAAGGGAAGAAGTGGATTTTGTCTCTATATATCGAGAAGATAATGGGAAGGAAGGTAGGTTTCATCTATCTCTGATTTCATCTCTATTGACGATGTGAGATCGGATTTAACATGGATATAAGTTTGAACACAAATCTTCATCAGAACTCATATCGGACTGCATATATATATCCATCTTCGACGACATTAAATATGCTATCTGCCCTTCCTCGCATCAATTGCTAAAATCAAGAAACCATTTTCAAGATAAGTTATGAATCTAGGAACCTTTTTCAAGTGAGGTTCTAAAATCAAGAAACCATTTTCAAGCTAAGTTCTAAATCTAGGAACCATTTCTTGCATCTCCATGGATGGGTTTGTTGTGTTTGACAAAAAACACGGAGAGAGAAAGAGAGGAGAGAGAAGGAGAGAGCAATCACCATGTCTAGAGATGTGAGAGGGAAGGGAGAGAAATGAGACAATGGAAAAAGCTGGAAGTGTAATGAATACGCATTGCAACACTTCCCAATACTGGGCTCACCTATCAAAGCTTTTAACAGTGGGAGCTTTTGATAGTGGGGAGTAATTAATGATCACTTTAAAGAGAGGGAGAGAGAGAAAGAGAGAGAGAGAGAGAATAAATAAATGAGTAAATGACTTACAAGTCAAAGCTCTATATTTGACTATGGTAGCATATCACGACGACATTTTTATCCCGTTAAAATTACTTTATATTACTTTTGGCTAGCTCTTTCGTCTAACATGTTTGATCTTATAAATTATTTCTCAAAAACAATACAAGAACCTAAAATACAGTACCAACAAGCTAGGAGAAAACAAGGCACATTTACTTACCTTAAAATAAAAAAAAAAAGAAAAAAAGAAAAAAAGAATAAGCATATAGCAACAAAGACCCATTTAACCAATTAGCACTGTAGGGCCACCAAGGAGAAGAGCGTAGTGAGCTTCCTTGGCCACAGTTCGAATATTAGACATTTTACAAAAGAAATTATAGTTATTAATAGATCCAACAAGTTTACAATGATGCAAGGCAACGAAGATATGGTCTGGTTTCATAGCGTTTGCGACGTGGCGGGGCAAACCCAAGACTCAACGCTCAAAGACGAGAGCTTGCACTTCTTCCTACTGCACCCTTTTAATCCTTTTCATTCTCTTGGATAGGAGGATAGGACTATGTGTATAAGCCTTTCTTGGAGAAACATTTGATTCTTTTATGAACTAAACCTGTTAGGCCTCAATTGGCGTGGCTGAGTTTTCAGTTCCCTCAATAAAGTGGCCTATAATGTCGTTGATGTAGTCAACAACCTCCAGTCCACTAGATAGGGCCATCTTAGCTTGAGAAGAAATAGGTGAAACTTGGGCCCTTGACCTATAATTTGTTTGGCCCGAACTATGTTCTGCAGAAGAAGAGATAAAATGTCCCTCACCAAAAGGATTAGGCTATGTCGATGATAGGGTGCAACTCGGTACGGGACGGTCCAGGACAAGAGTATTTCCGTCCCTTCTTGAAGTAATTCGGGACTTGAAAATTAATACCAGAATCGAACCGAATTGCATATTGTCCCGTCCCGTCCTGTCTCGAAAAATATCGGTCCGGAACGGTCCGGTTCTCGGTATTTATTAATTTGTTTTCCCTGAGTAAAAAATTAAAAAATAACTACTTCCACTCAAATATTGTCAGCTTGATTAGTCACAAAAATGGGCTACATAAAATCATAAATTCATAAATACATGATCATTAATTATAATTCATTCATTCATTGATTCATTCATAGTACTAACTGTAGTGATAGCACAATAAACTAATAAGTCCACTTGTCCATAGCATTATTTTACAACCAAACATAATTATATTCAGAATTCAAAACCAAGCAGTGGGCAAACACCCCGAAATATTGAAATAATATATATTATACATATAAAAATATATATATAATATTATATATCATCGGTACTCGGTCCGGGAATTCGGCTTGGGAATTCGGTACGGGACGGTTCTGAACACCCCTAAACCAAGTCCCGACCCGAAAAAATTCGGTTTTTAAAAATGGTCCCGAGTCCTGGACTGAACACTGTTTGTCTCGTCCCGTCCCGGACCGAATTGCTCGGAATGGTCCAGTCCTCGGAATTTCCCAAACCAAGTTGCACCCCTAGTCGATAAGTATTCTGAGTGAGCCCACAGTTGATTGGAACCTTAGAAACTTTTGAAGGAATTGAGAAATCGATCATTGATCTCAAATCTTTTTTTAAGAATATATATATAGGATGATGATCAGGCAAGCACGTGCTGATATAATTTATATCAACATTCGCATTAGGAGTTGTACGTTGTGTATTAGTGCGATATGAAGTATATTGGACTAATGCAATACAACCCCTAATGCATGGTGCTAATATAACTTATATCAACACGTTCTGATGGAAACATAACCGTATATATATATATATATATATATATATATATATATATATATATATATATATCTAGGGGAGGGTTCCGTTGACATTTGGTGTAAGACATTTTACTCTTGCACCCCTTAATATCTTTTTATTGAAATAATATTTCACCAATTCAACTGTTGGATTGAATACTCTACTCATGAATATCATGCATGCCGAATTTCAAGTCAATTGAATATCGGGAAGCATTTGATCCAAAAACTTATATTTATTTTATAAATAAAAGTATAATTTGGGGCACGTTATGGATGACATGGCTTCTAATTTTCAATTGAATTGCAATTCGACATGCATAAAGTACATGGGTAGAGTATCTAATCCAACGGTTGGATTTGTGAAATTTTATTTTTACAAAAAAAATATTGAAGGATATAAGAGTAAAAAATTTTACACTAAGTGTCAACGAAACCCTCCCCATATATATATATATATATATATTCAAGTTACTCTAATTATCATAACCTCTCTTTTGTATATTTTATAGGTTCCTTAAGTTTTATAAGAGTCTTTGTTTAGTGCTTGTATACTATGTTACATGGACTCAAATGCGGCTATTGAGTGAGGGTGTGTATCCCAACATCAGGTTCGTCAAATTTCTAAATTTAGGATATGGGGACTCAAGCAAAAGGAATCCAAAAAGTAGATACGGGTACAAGGATACATGTATGCGTGTGTATAGGGTAAGTATGATTGGGGATAAATTTGGAAATATTTTGATATTATAGGGGTATTATTATAATAGTAATTACTTTTAGAGGCATAAATGATAAAAGTGCAATTCAGCCCTTTAAAAATAAAATAAAAGTATTGGGAGCAAAGCGAAAAAAAAAATAATAATAATAACAAAACCCGCTTTCAGTGAGGATGAGGGTTCTGTTTCGACAGAAACCCTAGTGCCAGACGACGGTCCAATTCTCCAGCTCCTCTCCTCCGGCGACAATTTTGGCCACATTTCCGGTGCATCTCCGGCGAAACTTCGACGCACTCAGCCTTGAGAAGGTGCACCCCTCTCTCTCTTCTTAAATTTACTTAAGTTTTGAAAATTTTCAATTCAAATCGGCAAAGTTCAGTTTGCTTAAACTAGTATGTCTTGTCTGCTTAGTTAGTCTTTTAGATGATTGTTTGAAAGAGATGAACTCAGGTTTTTTATGGTTTATTTATTGTTTGAAATAACTGTATTTAGCAGGTTGGAACACAGTTTGGCTGAGGACTCGTAGAAGAAAAAAAAATGCCTCTTTATGATTGTATGCTTTTGTTAAAACCCCATGTAAATAAGGAATCCTTGATGGACTTGGTGGCACGAGTAGGAAAACATGTTTACAGAAGAAATGGCGTTCTTACTGATATGAAATCATTTGGATTTGTTCAGTTGGGTTATGGTATTAAGAAGCTTGATGGGAGATACTATCAGGTGAATCTTCTTCTACTGCAATATTCTATTAATTTAATGAACTTTCTTTGATGTCTTGGTAGTTTTCTGATGTTTTTTATCGCCACCATTGTATGCTTTGTTTAAGGTAGCTGTTATTAAATTTCCATGCTCTAAACCACTAAAAATAATATTGAAATTTATGACAATAAGTTACTTTATCTTTTTAAACCTAAGGATTCATTGAAGTGAAACAGATTCAACAATGACCACTCATATGTAACAGATTTACTGCCATTGTTTGATGGTTTTAGAAGGATGGAGAGGGGACATTCTTTAAGCTTGTGTGGAATTTCACTTTAACATTTAATTATTATTTTTATTTAAAAATTATTATTATCATTATTTAAAAATTATTCTCAGCTCAACTCAAAAAAGTGTTAAATGATTAAATCCCAACTACTTGGGGTCAGCTACACATTTTTTTTCCCCATTAAATTCTGTGTAGGGCCATCTCCTCTGTTAAATTGTTGGAAATGTTGTTGTTTCTCAATATTTAGATATAAGAAATGAAATTTATTAGATTGGAAGATATATAATGGAAGTGGAGAAGGATAGCTTCCCATGAAAAGCAAACGGAGATAAAGAACAACCAATCTCAGATCCACATGCAAATATGATGCACCCCTCTTAGCAATAAAATATGGTTTCAAGTTAACTGATCTTGGGACCCAAGGAATGAGCATCAAAGGTAGTTGAAATCGAAAATCTCCTTGATTTTCCAAGGTACTCCAGTTCCTTTCACCATGTTCCTTGTCTAGTTATCAGGTTTGCATATCTTAAGTTTTCTTGTACCTCACCAAGGAGCTATAAGATGTGCTTTAATATATCTTGAACTGGGAATCCTTTGCCAACTTTTGGATTCAGTTTCTTTATAATTTTGTTTTGTCCTTTTTTTTTTTTTTTTTTTTTTTTTTTGGGGGGGGGGGGGGGGGGGTATCTAAGTATCTAAAGTATGGATTATTGGGATTGTTAGGTAGTTACTCAAGTTGGTGGGTAATTTAGAATCTATTTATGGGTTGTTGTTGCTTTTGGATCACTAGTATGGATGTTGGTATTGAAATCCACCATCTTCTATATTTCCTGAATAATCAACAGAACTTGCCTACCATCCTAAAAGGGTGAGGACAATCCTTTTTTTCCAGTAGGCGAGTTTTGAAAAATCCTTTTGTCCACTCTTTTACTGTGAAGACTCTCTTGTTCCCAGTGTATTGTACTAAGGCATAAGCAATTCCTAGTTAAAGGTTGCATGGTATCAAACTCATCTCCATAAACATTTTTGGACCATGGGGATTTGTTGGAGTGTTCAACAAAAGTTTTTAGAAACAAAGTAGATATGATGGAATGAATATCAAGGACAAATGATGTCTGTGGCTTGGATATGCAAGTTCTCTTGTTTGTGAAAGGGGGGGAAATTAGGTTTTGGAGTTCATAAACATTTTTGGACCATGGGGATTTGTTGGAGTCTTCAACAAAAGTTTTTAGGAACAAAGTAGATATGATGGAATGAATATCAAGGACAAATGATGTCTGTGGCTTGGATATGCAAGTTCTCCTGTTTGGGAAAGGTGGGAAATTAGATTTTGGATTTTTGAGAAGATGCTGCTGAGGCTAAGGCTTTCTTCCTATGGGATTTTTGCAAAAGCTTCTGTAATCTTTCTATTTATACACTATTTTCCAATGTCTTCTGGAGCTTGACAATCTGTATCCCTGTTTAACAAAGGTTAAAGGATTGCTATGACACATTCCTATTTCTTTTGAACCTGTTATAGGGCCAACTGATGCAGATGAGCATGATGGTTACACCCAACTTCAACAATGAGCTGCATTACCTGAACAAGGAAGACCGGTTGTTGCGGTGGCTCCTGGTTAAACATCGAAACACCAAGTATGGGCTGGAATTTTTGAGTGAAGATGATGTGAAAGGTGAGCTAAGCAAGTTCCCGCGAAGCAACATATATGATGATGAGGACATTGATGAAGAGGATGAGGATGACGACGATGATGAATATGATGTGGCAGAAGAAGAGAGGAAAGAAGACTGAAGAGTAAGATAATCTATGCTACCATGGTTGTAAGGGTGATTACATCAGCCTTTTTGTTTACCTTCCCAGACTTAAATGTCTTGTTAAAGCTTTAGGTAGCAATTAGGAGTATGAAAATTTGTGTGTTGGTAAATTGGGGTTTTGGTAGTAGATTTGAGACGTTAAAGGTTTATTTCATGAAGACCTATGCTTAGAAATTCTTTTAGGCAGTGTACAAAAGGCATTGAAGATGACCTTTAAAAATGGTGTAGTAGAAAAGCCTACTTTGAGAAAGTGAGAACTTTGGGGCTTTATCTTACAAAATTACGTGCGTTTTCTCATTCTCAAGGTTGGGACTTTGCACTGTACGTGCCTTTTACTTGTTCTCGTAGTCTTTCTTATAATCTGAACCTGAGACTCCAGAGAGACTACAAGAACAGGGGAGGAGGCACAAAATTTAGAGGACAGAGTCCCGTCATCTCTAGATATACTTATCCATGCAAGTCCAGTGGAAAATTAATATCGGACGGCGTAGATAATCTTAAAAGGATAAGATGATCTTAGAATTAATGATCTTTATATGCCTTAATGGTGTGTTTGGATTACGGATTTGGGGGAGGGATTTGGGATTAGGGTGGGATTTTAAATTCCATGGTGACCATTGATCCTATTTGGGTAGTTCAAGAATAGATGTATCAAATTGTACATGGGATTGATCTGTATGGGATTTCAAATTCCAGTGCATTTATCCTGTCTTGGGCAGTTCAAGACAGTATTTGCCAAATTATACGTTGGATTTGAAAGGCCCAAATCCAACTTTCAAATCGTCTCTCAAAATGTGTTTTTTTGGTCCAATCCCTTCTACGAGAGATTTCAAAAACGGCAACTCAAATCATCACCACTGATGCAGTTGGCGCCACACCCTCACCCACCGTTGTCGTCCCCAACATCACCACTTATCACTGCCAAACAATACCACCACCACCACCACCACCACCACCACTGCTACTGCCACCAACACTGGCTCACCTGCTGGTAACACCATCACTCATTAACCACCACCGCACCTACCATCCCCCTCTACTCATTACTACCACCACCTAACATCGTGACCCTCTAAGGAACACCACCATCATAAGAAAAATCCTCGTGTACCAAATTATTTAGCCACACAAAAATTTGCAGATGAGGAAATATTAAATCCTATGATTTTGAATTCTTAGTAAATTCCAAATATCTCATCCATATGCAAACTTGAGTGGGTTCACTCATATCCAAAATGTTGGAAGGAATACAAAATTGTGCTTTTTTTTTTTTTTTTTTTTGGGATCTGAAATTGATTAAATCTTGTAATGTCATCTAGCTCGCATGAACCTGAGCTTTGCCTTGGTAACTGTTGCTTTACTTTCTTTTTTTTCTTTTTTTTTTTTAAATCAAGAAACCTTGGGTTCTACTCCTACCACTCCCTCTCAAGGTCACTTTCATAGATTTTATCATGAAATTGTTTGGTATATGTGGGACGGGGGGATTGCATGTGTTCAGAAGGATTAATCAGATGCTTTGCATCTGAAAACTGCTGATATAAAAAAAATATATAAATAAAAAAAACTGTCGCTTTACTTGTTAGTATGCTTGGACCATTTAGAAATATGGTAATAACAAAGGCATAACAATCTCACCGGGTAGAGGACTAGAGGTTAATGCAATTCTTTTGGTGAGTCAGTCCAATGGGCCCCAAGTGGTGGACTAAAATGGTAGGACACAAAAGGGAAATGTTGACAGCCCAATGACTCCTTGAAAAAGACAAAATTGTCTATTTCGCATAAAATGCTAATGAGATGTAGTTTAGAGTACCTAATCCTTGGCCTTAAAAGCAAGAGGACCCATTATCAAAATAATAATTAAAAAAAAAAAGCAAGAGGACCCAATGAGTTGGCTGGGTGTCTTCAGAATGAGAATGGCCCAGTGGTGTGGTTAAGTGGTTTAGTAGTAGCTTCATTGCTGCCTAGCAAACAGAGATTAAGGATCAAATTCATTATTTTAAGGCTTGTTTGGTTGTTCCATGAAAATTGAATGACTTCATTTACAATTATACGGCTTTGAATTAAGGCAAAAATGGATGATCTTAAATGGGATCATCATAAAAAAAAAAAATCGAAAGTCATGGCCACCCATATTAAAGAATGATCTACTAAATTTTCATTTGTATTTGTGTTTGCTTTTGTACCCCTTCTATTGGTTCAATGCTATTTAATTATGCTAAAGTATGTCTTGTGCATATTCATCTTCCTTATATTACTGTTCAAGAATGGTTCTGTGGTTGAAGATATTTGTCAATTATAGACTTCTGCATCATAATGATGAAGATTGTCTATTGACTTGACTGTTTTTTCACGGTGGTGAGTAGTATCTTCATAGGTACCTTTTGCAATCACTGTTCGAGAGGATATATATTGATATTCACGATTTCAAATATATATATATATATATATATATATATATAGATATATGAGTATTAATTAAATTTCAAATTTTAAATTTGTGGATTATTATGTTGCCACATCATCACATTTGAAAAAGACATATACTGATGTACATTTCAAAATTTTAATTGTTCTTGCAAATGTCCATCGTCCTTTGAGGTAAGTTTTAAGAAAACAATTTTTTAAAAATGATATAAAAAATAATACCTCCTTCAGTCCAACAAAGGTAAAGCCATCTTTGACAAAAAAACACAAATTAAGAAACTGTCATTAAAGAATTGACTTGTCTCCCATTGAATTTTTTTTTTCCAAAAGTACCCTTTTTTTACTTAGGATTTGGTTGTGTTATGTTGAAAGTAATACTTGAACAAACAAATTACGGGTAATATACGAAAATTCAAAAAAAATTTATGATTTAATTTTTCAAAGTGGACACATAGTTTGAGACAACGAAGAAAAAAAAAAAAAAAAGCCCAATATATCTTTGTTGAAAGGAGGGAGTATTAATTATATAAGACCTAACAGTCCTACAGTATGGACATATGGTTCGTGTTCTTGGCCAAGGTTAGCAATAGGACAACCGCGTGCTTTGAAAGTATTCTTCCTTTTATTATTTTTATTATTTGCTTACGAGGAGAGTTTAATGGGCCCTCTAACTACACAAAGGGAGTAGTTGATATCCCTTCCCATATCTCACCCTACTTAGGGTTACATAATTGAATTCAAGACTTTTACTTTATTTATATTTATCTATATCTATCTATCTATATATACCATATACCACCTATAAAAAGATGAATGTAAGAAAAACTTTTGATTGACTAATATATTCTTATTTTAATTTTTAAATACACAACTACTCACCCTTCTGCATATATAGGAAATATAGCAATATGAAAACTATAATTCTAAAATACATACCTTAATATATTCTAAAACACATACGTTAATATATAAAACACAAATAAAAATTCAAAGGAAACGAAAACTATAATTCCTATATAATAAATAGAAATATATAGGAATATGGAAACTATAATTCTAAAACAATAGTTGGAATACATACCTTAATATATTCTTAAACACATACCTTAATATATAAAACAAAAATAGGAATTCAAAGGAAACGGAAATTATAATTCCTATATCTATATCTATATCTATACTACCTATAAAAAGATAAATGTAAGAAAAACTTTTGATTGACTAATATACCCTTATTTTAATTTTTAAATACACAACTACCCACCCTTCTGCATATATAGGAAATATAGTAATATGGAAACTATAATTCTAAAACACATACCTTAATATATTCTAAAACACATACCTTAATATATAAAACACAAATAGGAATTCAAAGGAAATCCTAAATCAAATACTCCATTTAACTTCATATCTCCTTCTTCCTCTCATTCTCTAGCAAATGAGAATGGCCTGTTAGAGACACACCTACTTCCTAACACCATAACAAACCAAATATTCACATCATGGAAACGATACATGGAGACGATACCGGATCTCAAGGGGCTGTTACGTGAGTGTTTTATACTTTTATTATGTATTTCTTGAAATTTTGTGAGAATTCATATAATGCTGAATTTGTTTGTGGTTGGGGGTGGTTGTTTTCGAGGATTTTGGGTAGACTAGGAAAACCCTTGAATGTGTTTTGATTGTAACGTGGAAATTGTCAGAATGGGTCATATATGTATATGATAATTATTATTATTATTTTGCTTGAATTTGGTTGTTGATGGGAAGAGAGGGGGAAAAGAAAAAGGAAAAAAATAAAATGAAAATCTCGATCTCCACTCTCTTTTCAATCTCTAAGTGAATAAAAAAAAAAAATGTAGATGATGATACCATATAAAAATAAAATTGAGAATTTTTTTTTTAAGAAAAAGTAAGAAAAACTATATTATGAGGGATCAATTTCACTTATTAAAAAAATAAATTAAATAATATTTAAAAGCATCAAAAATATAAAATATAGAAAATAAAAATAAATAATTACGTTTGCTACTTCCCTTTAGAATGCACATCTCAAATTGAAATAGCAAATTGCCACAGTCCACGTAAGGTAGCAAAAGACAGATTTGTTACTTTTTTTTTTTTTTTTTTTTTTTGCTACCTCCCTCAAAGATGCTCTTGTATCACATATTAAATTATATTATATCTATACTACTTATAAAAGTTTATACTTTAGAAACACTTTTGATTAACCATTACATCATTATTTTAAATTTTAAATATTTATTTGCCTCCCATATTTAACCAATTAAGAATGTTTTATATTTAACCAATTAAGAATGTTTATTTTCTAACAAAAAAGAAGGAAAAAAGATAATACAATTTATGTTCACTTCATAAATTGTGTACAGCCTCCACTACTATGCATGTGTTCCAGCTAACTTCTTATTCCTTCCATAACTCCTAACAATTGAAAGAATTTTGACCTATTGTGTTGAGCGTTTATTCTAATAAGTTAAATTAACACAAAAGTAACAAATAATTAGATTTTCATGTTCAATATATATATATATATATATATATATATAGAGAGAGAGAGAGAGAATTTATAAATTTTTTTATTTAAATAATATTCATGTGCAACGCACGTGTGCCCATATCTAGTAATAAATAAACAGTCGGATTGTAAATTCTACTTTCTCTATCAAAAATAGTTTCAACCTTCTCTCCACCTTTTCCATTAACAGCGACTTCTCCCATCTTTGGTTAACGGTGACTTCTCCCTTCTCTGGTAAGTTTTGCTCTGCAAATCTATACTACCTATAAAAAGTTAAATCTCAGAAAAACTTTTGAACGACCAATATACCCTTATTTTTTAAAAAAAAATACATATCTATCCTTCCTTTAATTGAAACACGTAATAAACATTCTTATCATTTGGTAACAAATAAAAGTTAGATTTTAATTCAAACTCTTAACAAATTAAAGTTAGATTTTTATTCAAATTCTTATTTTAGAGCAACTATCAAGTTGCATGATAATATATATGAATATAAACTCTTTAAATATTCTGTTTATGAAGAAAAAAAAATTCTGAATATATATCTAAAGAGTTTTTAATCTTTCATTGTACTTTCGAATTTTAAACTTTATCTTTTATGAAAAAATATAAAATCTTTATGTATTTATTATTTTATATAACTAATATTATTTAAAAATATTCACGTGCGTTGCATATGTGTTATATCTAGTAAAAAGTGAAGAGACAACGGTAGGCCACAAGGGGTTGGTGCGTGATTGAGAAGGTTCTTATATAGTTAGATAGAAGGCATGAGCAGCACCGCAGCGCTGCAGCACCTTCATTTAGTCTAGATCAGCCTAATCTCTTGCAATCAATTAAGAGTTGGTTTTGTGCCACAGGTGAATGTGTGCATTTGTGCTAACAAGAGTTGCAAGGTAGTGTTTAATGTATCCTGTGTCCCATTAGCTTTTTATTTCATTTTTTTTTCAAAATCTTGTTGAGGTTCATGTGTGGTGTAGGGAGTGGTGAATCTGATTCAATGGGGAGTTGACTTGATGTGGTTTACACGTGAAGGAAGAAATTGTTGAGGTTCACGTGAGTTTATCTCATGTTGGAAGAATAGAAAAAAGGTGTCTTAATATACTAGTAATAGGCTTACCATCAATAGGCTTAGACATTTTGTGTAGCTATAAGTTCTAGAATTGCATATTAGACCTGTTGTGTTGGATTTTGGGCTCCCCTATCTTCCTAACAAATCTTGCCTTCTTTTTCTTTTTCTTCCTTTAACCAATGAGGTATTAATTTGAACCTTTGGTTCCACTACTTTTCGAACATAGGTAAGGCTACCACCAACTTTGTGGTGGTTACATTAAAAAATATTTGGATGGCGGTGTGCGCGATATGGGGGAAATCAAATTTGATACCTGCTGCTTCCTAAGGTGTTGGTACCAAGACAAACTATTTTACTTCATGAATTTATGATTTGATTAAATTAGTTCGTTGATTTAAATCAATCCACTGTAGATATATATGTACTCAAGCCTACTATTTCGAGCCTGTCTGTAAGCTAGCACTCCAAATTTAATTTACCCACCCTAAAGAAAAAAAACAAATAAATAACCCCATCAACTTGAGTTATAAGGTAGGCCTACAACTGGTTATTCCAACTTCATGTGGATCCATATATAAGATCAAACTTGATTAGAGTCCTTTTTGAATGATCTTATCTTAATTTAATTTAAAATTAGCAAACTCGTCTTCATTTTAGATAGTTTTAGATAATTATCAAACGTGCTCAAGAAATACAACATTCTTGGTCTTGCTTGTATTGTGAGAAATTAGCCTTTTCTACCACACATACAATGATTCTCATGAAAAAAAAAAAAAAAAAAAAGGCAAAAAGGAAAATACGGAAGAATACATGGTTCGCTCTAATTCAGGTATGTCCAAAGCTCACATGTGATTCCATTATGCTATGAGGCAAAAGAGAAAAGAATACGAGTTACAAGTCTTTTGACGTACAACCAGTCCACTATATATAGTTTAAGATAGAAATATAGGAAAATACCCTCTCGGCCCCCAAACCCCCTGGGACAATCCTGTTGATGAATACCACTAGACTCCACATACCATAACAACCAGGTCAATGTGTTATGAGGTTTTAGATCGGGCCTAAGGTTTTTCCTAAGGTTTAATTCCCTCGTTATCAAAGGAAAAAAAAATGCTTTTAATTTGTAACATTTTTATGTCACAGAAGGCCAGGGCGAGAGCAAAAGAGAGAGAGACAGTTGACCTAGCTTTCCAGAGCAATACTGCAAAAGAGGAAGCTCAAGGACTTGGTGGTGGGCAGTGGTTCTCTTTCGGAGTTAGATGACAATAGTGATGTTTCTTGTTTTCAAAGGAAAAGAGACTTGCCTTCAAATGAAATCAGCATGGAATTAAATAGATAGAAGGCCAAACTACATAAATGAGTAGGGCATTTGGCTTCAGTGCAATCAAAATGCATGCAAACACCATAATACGTAAGTCAGCTGTTACCTTAAAAAGTGCTCCACATCTTCAAAGAAAGTTGGTTTGGCAAATATAAAGAGTTTAAAATACTTTATTGTCCCCAGAAAACTCATGAATTCCAGGATCACCCTTCAAAACTAGGGTGTTGTCTCATGTCATCGGTGACAGGTTGCAAACTGTAGTGGTTGTTTGTGCCGCTGCTAATAGTAGGTAATGTAGTTAATTAACTATGGAAGAGATTTGGGTTAGGTACAATGCAATCTCTAACGTAGATGCTTTGGGTCATTGCCACGTGGAAGGAAGACGTGCAAATCAATGAATTGGTCAATACACCAACCTAATGTCCTTGGATGTATACTAGCTACTTGTAAAATCTAATAAGGGAATTGCGGCATTTTTCTGGTTTTTAATGTATTCAACTTTCTTTTACATAATCATAATCTATTTAAATGGCCGGGTTTAATTGGTTTCGATCCAACCAAGAATACATATTGGCCTTGTCTGTTTGGCCTGCATCCCCATTTGCATCTTTTTAACCTTTCTCCATCCCCCTATGGCACTATATTTCTTCTCCCTCTTCTTCTTCTTCTTCTTCTCTTCCATCCTCTCTCTCTCTCGTACAAACACACAACATGCCGACTAAAATGGTAAGTCACTTCTCTGTCTTTCTCTGTGTCTCTCTGTCTGTGTGTGTGTGATGGAAATGGATATATGAATGGTTGGTGACTTGAATTTGCAGGCCACTTTCTGCAGAGAGAAGGTGGTATTAGTGACTGTGTATGTAGAAAGGCCGAGGAGGCGGTTGTCATCAAACCACCATCACCATCACCACCACCACCACCATCTTTATCTACCAGTCAAACAAGAGGTAAAGCAGCATAAGCATGGTGTTGCTGGTAGAGGATCGGATAGGAGAGCTGATCTTCTCCGCTATTCACAACACCTTCGCGAGTCTGCTCGACCAGCAGCATCATCCACTCCCCTACTTCCAAAGCCAATTTCTTCCAACAAAGAGCAAACTACAAAGAAAGTAATAACTGTAATTTCTTGTGTTTTCGGTTTGTATTTTATAAAAACATGATGCATGGTTAGAAATAATAAAGAAAAATCAGTTCTAGATATTGGTTTGGATCCATAGCCTCACTATGCTTAATGATATACATATATTTTAATAGAAGGAAAAGGTCAATCAAGGTAATCTCTGCTCAGAAATTAAATCTTCCAAGATTGTGCAAGGCTGCATGTAAACCATTGATTGCATGTTTGATAAATACCCTAGAGCTAGGGGGAATGGGGAATAAAAAAAAGCTATATTGATTTGGCTAATTTTATCATTTTGGTTTAAGAAAATAAGACATTGTGTGTATATATATAATATAATTGTTATTGTTGATCTTTTATCATTGATAGATTATTGCTGTTCGAAGCAAGCCAAAACATGCAAGAGTTCCAACTTGTCTAGGCAACTGGAAACTAGTGATTCCAAACTTTGTCAGATCTATGGAAGGGAGGAAGAAGAATAAAAACAGTGGATCCACGAGCAAAAAGATAAAAGCTCTTATGAAAAGCTTCGAGGTGAGACAAAGAAGAACTAGTGATAGACTAGTGAATTAAGCTTCTTGTAATACATATTACATTACGTTTCGTCTTGAGGCTTACTTCTTAGTCTGATATTCTAATTCCATAATTCTTTTCAGGGGCAAAAGAAGTGGGGATTCTTTTCTAAAATGTTCGCAACATTACGAAAGCATAGGTAAAGCTTCACCTACGTATATACGTACATAAGCTATATATATATATATATATATATATATACACATTCATTAGGATGGTTCATGTAATTCCACCATAAGAAAAGAAGAGAAAAGTCATCTCCTGCCAATTATTATTTGCAGTGATTTATACAGATTTGTGTAGTCAAGTTGCTTCTGGTACACAAATAAACTCTTCTTTTCTTTTCTTTTTTTCTTGTGACGTTATCTTTCTTTGATTTGTAGCCTAGTTTGGATTAGGCTTCTTGGCCTATGATTCTTTTCCCTTTGATGAACAAGATTGTACTTACTTTTGTTTATTGGAAAATAAAATGAAGTGAAAAGAAACTTATCTTACATGAGCACAAAAATTTTTTCTTGTGTCCGATAATGTTTTGAGTTGTAATATATGAATCTAACATGCTTGCAAATGGAGGGAAATACTAGCTGGAGAGCCATATTGAAACTTTCTAGTTGACTGTATAAGAGAGAGCATTAAAACATGAGAAAGCTTGATTGAAGAGGGTACGTCTCAAAACTATAGGTAAACTGAAAATTTTTAAGGCACTAAAGAGCTGCTAACATAAACAGCTATGGGAACTCTAACAACATGCTTTCTAGTTCCCTGCAATACCATCTCTCCAAATGTGTAAGCATTGGTTGCCTCAGTTGCTTCCAACACGATCTTAAGATGCTTTGAAGCATTGGCACTTATCTTAAAAATTCGTGGTGAAACACTAACCGCCACACCCACTGGTTCCCTCACAAACACTCTGTAGGTCTCCTCCTCATCTACATTTGTAACTCGTCGAGTCACCTTCCTTGACCCAACTAAGCTTGAAACTGTCACACTAGCCGTGTTCAAATCAGAGCACAATGCCTTTTTCATAGTTGAGCATCCTACTCCCACTGCTCGTCTCACTGACTCATCATTGACACCTGGAACAGCACATAGGAATTGTATGTAGTGTTTGAAACTGGTATGGAACACGAGTCCGGGGTCAATGGCTCGAGATGGGTTGATGGAGCCAGCCCCGTAATCAAATGGGGTAGCTGGGGCAAGTTGGCTAGTTGATTGTGCTAGAATGGGAGCACCAGAGCGATCAGTTACATCGGCTGTTGTCATCATTGCAGATGTGATGATTGAAGGACTCCAATGGGGGTGTTTTTGCTTGATCAAGGCAGCTACACCAGCTATGTGAGGGGTGGCCATGCTTGTACCGGACACAAGCGCAAAATCCTGGCCTGTACAAAGCACACAATGTACAAAACTCAGAATTTTTATTTTTATTTTAATTTTTTTATTTTTTTTTTATTTTTTTATTTTTTTTTGAGAATGACGCAAAGTCAATAAATTCTACACTAGCAATCACAATTTCAGGTAAGTCAATAAATTCTACACTAGCAATCACAATTTCAGGTATAAGAACCCATTAAAGGGGTGATGCAATTTAAGGGGAAAAAAATCAATCTTTCAAAGGAACTTCTTTTGTTAATTGCTCACTTGCTCAGTCACCCATGTTGGAATGATTATGTGTTCTAATAATGTGGGGTGATTGAAATGCATATGCTCAAAAACTGTCATGTGACATTTCATTTTTATCACTTGTGCACTTATTTTTGGCTCACTCTGCATGGAATGGTTATTGGTGTCGGTTACACCCTAATTTATAAAAAGCATGGACAAGCACTTCCCTAGAGGTGCAATGGCAGTGCCGGATTCGTATCGGACATAACACTCTTTTGACATACTTCCAACACTTCTCTTCGCCTTTTTTTTTTTTTCATAGACAACTCAACTAGAATCTCAAAAAACAAAATAGAGTGATGCATTTTAAATGATGTATATAAGTGATATTAGATGAAGATTTGCTGTGTTAGCATGTCTGTATCCATGCTTCTTAAGTTATACACTTATACCTTGGATGTATTGATCACCTTCGCTGGTAGGGCTCCACGCAGCCCATATTGAGGAACCTGGAGCCATCACATTTGGTTTGAGGACATCGGCTGTTTGCAAAAGCGCATTATTCACGTCGGGTCCTCTAGAAGAATAGGATGCCACAACTGGTGCTTGCCCAGAATAAATTGCTTTCCTTCCATCCAAAATCCTCGCCGTTGCAGTAAAAGCCACTGCCCCTCCGCTTCTGCTCCTAATAGTATGTGAGTTGTAATACTCCCATAAAGCCTGCACAGCAAAATGCGTACTGCCAATTGAACTAATCATCCGCTTTGAGTTGATCAAAGATAAAACCTTTTTTGCCTTTGTTTGATATAAAATCACAGTGATGAATCAATCAAAATATATCATAGATAAGTTTGAAAAACTAGTACTAATGAGTGAGAGTTGAGAAAATTCAACGTGATAGGAAAGGGGAAAATTATTCTTGTGCCATACCAAGGAAGCTTGCATGTTGTTAAGGACAATGCCGGGGACTCGAAGGGTTACTGTGGTACCCTTAACTTGCTCAGAGGCCATATCAGGGTCCATAGTGATAATGAATCCTGCAGCCCCCACTTTTTGAATGGTGTCCGCGACAACAGCAATGCTTGCAGCCTCGAACTCAAAGTCGAAGGTATAAGTGCAGATGATTAGCTTCCCTCGAACTAACGATGGGATGAAGGACTCCGTGTTTTGACAGCTATCAACTGTAAGCAATCCTGGGGAAGCATTCGTTTTGCAGACATCAACTGCTGCGGCTATTGGAAAAAGCACTTCACCGGCTGTTGGAGCTGTAAATTTGAGGACCAAGTTGGACAATAGTTCAATTTCGCCTAAAAGAAAAAGAGAATTTCAACTATGAAATAGCTAGAATGAATATTGATGAAAATTACGTGCTAGGCCGGTGCCAATGAAGCTTTGTCCATTGCCTAACTTGATTGAATTGTTGTACTTGCGGTCAGTGATAGAGGCGGCGACACTTGTGATCCATGGGCTAAAAGAAAGGATTGAACTGGAAGAAGGACCGCCATTGCCGGCAGCTTGAACAACAAGAACACCGGCTCTTGTAGCAAACAAGAGCTGCATTTCTAGCACATTGAGGAAAGCAGAAGGACCAGGAGGGACACTAGATGGCCCCATTGAAAGGCTTAATATATCAACTCCATCTTCTACTGCCTGAATCAAGTAAATATTCACCAGATTAAGTCAGTGACTGCTCAAATTAATAGAATGATTCTAGGAATTAAATGCGTTCGAGAAAAGAATGATGCATATATGCGAAAATAGTAAGCTTGGTAATTGCAAAATTTTCTCAAACCTGATCTACTGCAGCTACAACATCTGACATATAACCTCCAAATGTATAGAGAGCCTTGTATACAGCAATCCTATAAGAACAAGGGATAATACAAAATAAATAAATAAATAAAAGTAGAAGATAATTGTTAAACAAGTAAAATAGTTTTAAGGACCCATTTGGTCATTTAAATAAGAGCTAAGCAATTATAGCATATTTTACATAGTATTGAAGACCAAATTCATCATCTTTAATGAGAATTCAAGATAATAATAGGCATAATCACTTTAGAGTAGCTTTCTCCAGTATAGGGGTTTTTCATGAATTTCTGAAGTTGATCCTATAACATTGACTGTAGTAATGATTCCAACTTTTTAAAATACTCTCATTTAAGATGATGAATTTGTTCATTCAATACTTTGAAAAATATACTAATTGTTCAATTATCATTTGGACGACCAAACAGGTCCTAACTGTTTTAAGCAGTGCATAATGCAAATGGTATGTAGAACTTAAAATGTACACCAAAATATTGACTATTCCTCTAAAAGAAGATTGTCCTAGCTAGTAGCTACCTGGCTCCTGGAGCCATGCCACTTGCATATCCAAAGTTGAAACCACTGGCAACGACTGGAATTCGGTTGTTTCCAGCGGCTGTTGACGCTGTATGGCTGTTAAAATTTGCATCAGTTTAACACAGATAATGGTCACGAATTGATTTTGGAGTGATAAGTAACATAATTTCATTATCAGAAACTTAATGATTAACTAATATTTATGATCAACTGATAAAGAAATTAATGATTGAACTATTACTTATAATAAACCGAACAAAAAGAAGTCAATTAATCTTAGATGCATTAATTACTACATGCAACAAAACTTGCCTTCCATGACCATCAGCATCAAAGGGCGAAGCATAGTCCCGTGCAGCATCAAAATCACCAGCAGCAACTGCCCCACGGGCAAAATATTGTGCTCCTGCTATCTTGCCATTGCATGCTGTTAGAGGAAATCCCCGGCCAGTGGTGCATTTCCCTTTGAATTTGGTTTTTTTAACAAGCATACCTCTATTGGTGCCATTGGATGACTGACTAGCAAAACTTGGATGGTTAGGATTGACACCAGTGTCAACCATACCTATCACCACCCCCTGGCCAGAAGCATTAGCTCCTCCTAAAGTTGGCCAAACACCAGAAGGAATTCCAAGAAAATCAGGTGTATGTGTTGTAAGCTTCTCCATTTTGATATCTTCATGGATGGCTCTAACTCCCTTTGCATTGTGAAGAATACCCAGAACCTGCAAACATGAAAACTATATGCAGCTAATAGAACTTGCTTGCTTGCTTGCTTGCTTGCTTGCTTGCTTTTTTTTTTTTTTTTTTTTTTTTTTTTTCACTGATTAATGAAGATCATGCATTGTTCACAGGAATATAATACATGATTTTGGCAGCAACTCTTGGCATCATGCACTACCTAACAAAGCACTGGTGGTAAAAAATAAAAACTAAAAATGAGTACTTCCACCATTCCTTAAAAGATTGTTTTGAATTCTATTTTGGTTGTTCCAAAACTTTTGTCCTTATCGAAAAGACAATTTAAGATTTTGTATAAAATACACAATAAAGATTTTGTTTTAAAAAAATAAAACATAAACATTAAATATAAAGTAATATCTTATGTATTATCAGTGGATGCGAATGCAATAAATGCCCTTCACTTGGAAGGGGGAAAAAAATGTAAAGACCTTGTTCGTTCAAAGAAGACAGTCTATAAGGGAGGAGCAGTGATTTATATTTAAGGTTCTCATCGATAATTTTGTATTTTCTTCAATTTTTTCGATAATATATGTATGTCCTCTACATGGATGTACCTCTACAGACTCGACATGGATTGCAAACCCATTGAGCAAGTGGGTGTAGCTGTAGAGTTTGGTGTATGAGCCACTCTGCAGGAGAGATTCTAAGAAAACATCATGCCTGCTACTGATGTTATTTTTGTAAACCGGTGCATCTCCATCACTCCTACACAAAGATAAGCTTAATCAACCACCCAAAAATCAACCACCAACATGACGTTATTTTTGGTCATGGTAGCAGGCAAGTGCAATCAGACCTGGGGTGGGCTTGTTTGCCTTTGTAGGAGACAACAGGGTCTTCCTCCATTAGAACCATGAAGACCTTGGCCTCTATGAAGAGAGGGTCCCAAATTCTGATAAAAGCGATAAGTAGAATGAAGATGGAGATGGTGGAATCCATTGAGAGGTGATGGATGATGTCAAAGAGAGGAGATATGCTTATGTTTCTATAGCAATGGTGCTTCTGTTCTCTAGGGAAGGTGGGTCTGCACCCTGCACTTATAGTTGACTAGGCAATGGAAGGGAAGGGATGCAGCAGCTAATTTCATGCATTACAACCATCCATGTCTTTCTCATTTTCAAACCACTCACACAACCATACCTCTCTCAACACATACACACACATGTGAGTGCGTTGATGAATGGGTGCATGCGTGCGTGGGAGTGGGCCCGGTTAGTAGGAAACAAAAACTAGGGTATAAATGAGATTTACTGCCAGCCAAACAACATTTTCCCAACCAAGGAAAAAATTAAAAACAAATAAATTAAAATATTACGGCAACCCATCTCAGGGAAAAAGATGGTATTGTTGATTATTAGCTAAACAGTGGTGCAGAATGATCATGGAGTTGGTGATCTGTTTGGATCAAGACAACGTACTCGGATCACCTATTGACATAATCAAAACCATTCAAGCGTTCTAATAGTTTGGTATTGCCTGCTTGGTGTTATGATGAAGCAACATTGTTTCCCTAAAAAAATGCCACCCCAGCAGGATTGGCTGAATTAGAACACATACATTTTAGAAGATAAAAAATGGAATTTAATGAATGTTACATGACCATATGCTTCTTTCCTCAAGCTTAATTCCATTTTTTTTAACAAAAGAAAGGGTGGGCAAAAATACAAAAACGACCTTGTTCTAGGAGATTCATGATGAAACTTAGATCGGTCGGGCTATAAGTAAAATAATTACTGTTAGTAGTCATTTGTAGTTAAGTTAGTAGTCATTTACTAGGAAGTTAGTAGTAATTTGTATTGAACTGCAATTATTCTCCCGTAACCCAACCAATCTAAAATTCCCCCGCTTCATGATGAATTACATTGAGAAACAAAGTCCCGGGCTTGTGATATATCATTCATTGAAAAGACGAAGCAAAGGAATTAGGTTACATATGCTACTGTGATCTTTGCTGTCGAGTATACTCCCAGAGTGCAATGGCACCACTGACATGGACATTAAGTGATCGAACAACTCCCAGCTGTGGGATCTCAATGCAAGCATCCAGAATATGGATTATATCCACAGGTATACCCTCCTTTTCACGCCCAAGAACCAGTACCTGTAAAAAATGATGAAATAAGCAGCGTTTTTTTATTTTTGGTTTAACCACTAATATGAAAACTGAAAAATGCAAAGTGAGTACTTGAGAGGGTTAAGAACAAGAAAATAAAATTTGGATTCTCGTAAGAATCCAACATTCCTTTTCGACTCCTCCATCCTCTCAGTGACTGATGTAATTTGGATTGTTGCACAAAAATTATGTACATAACGTGATGCAATAAACTCAACAAGACAGAATAAGCATTCACTCTCCCTAACAAAATATTAAAAAAACTGCAAGGTTTAAGTATTAACCATGGCTTACCGTCTTTTTTGGGAAAATATACTGGTCAAGAGGTATACTATTTGCAGTTTGCTCTAAACCCAAGATAGAGAAGCCCTCTCGCTTCTTTTTCTCTAAAAAAACTTTCACACTGCTCACAGGGACTTCAATGATGGGAACCCACTTCTCTGCTGTCACACTACAAAATAATAACCATCCTTGTGAATGATCAGCTAAGAAATGTGATCAAAATCAAATTATTTCACAACTTTAAAATTTTAAATAATAAATGCATCAAAAGAAAAAAAAAAATCATGGGAAAAACATACTTGAGCACAGTACAATATAATTGTCGTTTGCACACTATACGCTTATACAGCAGTTTGGAATCAAACTCATTGATAAATGATAATTTAGACGTGCTCTACACTTCAAACTTGACAGAGGAGAATATGATATCTCATTCATAAGGACAAAGCCCCAGTATTTTTATACAAATTCACCGCATAGACAAAAATATAAGAATTTATAGAATCTGATATAAGAGTATGTCTGGCACTGAGATGGTGGGAATAGTATTCACTACCATAAGAGATAAACTAACTTGGCAGTATTTCTGACAATGGAATCAAGCCTTTTACAAAAAAAAAAAATAGAAGACAGTGATTGCAAAGTACAACCTGAATCAAATGAACGTTCATATCAGCAGATTAAAATAAAGCCATAACTTTACCCAAAAACATAATTTGACGAAGTTAAACTGATTCTCTTGTTTTTAATTCATTGAAACTACTCCGATGAAGTCATCTGAGGTACCCATTGAGTAGACCAGTGGGCCACCAACAATTAAGCAGAGTAAAATTGCATGTATTGATTTAAACCCAAACCACCCCCCCCCCCCAACCCACCCACGAGGAAAAAAAAGAAGCATGTATTGCACATGTAGTTGACGGTAACTAGCGCTGGATGGGATCCATCAAGGAACTTGCTTAATTAAAAGATCAACTCTCTTGACGCCCATACCCATGTACTCTTTTTCCTTCTATTCTTTTAAAATTTTTAAAAAAATTCCTTCATAGAACCTTGATAGAATGGGTTCCACACCTCAAGTGCAACAAGAACGGCCATGCTGTTGGTCAACCAACTACACCATTTTCTGTTCTCTTAAGTTGGATTCCAAACAAGTTAACATGAATCAACTAATGGAAGAAACATAATCCAACTACAACTAAGATTCAATGGAAATATGGATCAGCAGGGTTATAGAACAAAAACTAGTACAATATCATTAACACCTGATGAGTTTGAACTGTTTGTCAAGTAGTACATTTGCATCTGCAATGGCCAAACCTTCTGCTTTAAATACCTGATGGGAACAATGGCAACATGTATAGAATATGAGCTAAAGAAAATTGCCAAAACACTTCAGATATCACAACTAGTTAAAAAAGGAAAAAAAACAAAACAAAAATCATGAGACTATAACAGACCTCGCAGGTCCGTGCCAATCCTGCAAGGTTGGGTATGCGATCAAGGAGTGATGCTACAAGAATAAAATGTTGTTGACTTGCTCTTATTCTTTCCATAGCCACACTTCTTGACTGCAACAACTGATTGAGAAGCTGGTCTTCCTTTTCCAATTCTGTTCCACAAATCACAAACCAAATTACAGCTGTTACAAATTCATAAAAGAAGATAGTAAACAATGTAAAGAAAGCTGCAGAAATATGTACATATACAATTCAGATCTGAGTTAACTTAAATGCCCTTTTTGTGATGCAGCCTACATTTTGAATATGTCTTCTACAATACAACAGGCATACAAGGACCTCTTGGATCCAAACCAGTGTTCATCCATTGGATATCTTTAAGAAAAAAGGATAACATGTATTTAAAAAGGAAAAAAAGAAGAAGCGAAAGATGCATCTCTAAGTAAGGTATCGTCTGTGCCGATTGTTCAGCGCATTGTTCCTACAAAAATATGGTGCATTAGATGGTTGTGAACTTGAAATTCAATCAAACTAATGCCATAGCTAAGTTAATATTGCCCATCTTCTTCCTGGATGCATTCACACTTTTTTGCTTGGCATCTCCTTCCCCCCAATCTGATTAAGCTAAGTTTAACAAAACCATTTTGAGTAACCAGGGTCACACTGACAGTATAATGGGTTTTGGGGAACCACAAAGGAGGATTAAATCTTCTTTTTTTAAGCCTTTTAGTTTCAATGAAACCTACATGCAGAACCACGGGCTACCTTTACAGATTCAAGGGTATTTAAGAATTTAAGAATCCAAAAAGTCATAGCCAAGGAGATTAGTATGCAAATGTTATTGAGTGGAGCTAAAGACGGAGTTGGAGCCCCATGGCAGCTTTCAGGCCTTCTAAATGAAGGAATCAATATCTCAACATCCTTATAGTGTTAAATTCTCTTGTTGTTGAGACTGAAAAACTAAAAGCCGATTCTTTAACGTGAAGAGGAGACCCCTCCTAAAATGATTATTTTGGGAAATCCCCCAACCCCACTCCATACCTTGCATCTTTATACTTTTTTTTTTTTCCTTTCCCTTTAAAAGGAGCTGAGGAGATCTTTTCCTCTCTTACTTCGTCCTTTTCCTTCTGAAAATTTTTCATTTCTTAGTAAAAATAGATGTCCTTCCTGTGAACCAAGTATTTAAGAGGGAAAAAAAATTCTTTCCTCATCAGACTTAACCCTAGTCATCAATCAGATTATATTCAACAGTCAAGTGTAACATTTTGGATTTACAGATTGACGCAATAATATTACTTGAGAGAAGTAAGTTAAAAAAGTAGATAATTAAATTATGTAAATCAAGTGCAATGGTGTTAGGCAAGGAACCCATGATGTGTAAGTATTTAAGTTAGTAACCAAATATAAATAAGAAAATCAATTATGCTATGTTTGGATAAGGAATTTCGAGATGGAATTTGCTCTCGAGATTGAATTTTTAAAATTTTTATAAGGATTTTGTCCATCTCATCTCTATAAAAATTTTACAAATTCCATCTCAAAAGCAAATTCCACCTAGAAATTCCTTATCCAAACATAACGTAAACTCTCTCTCTCTCTCTCTCTCTATCCAACCTAAAAGCCTAAGCGATTAGGTGGAGTAAGACTTCCAACAATCCCATTGCAGATAATGTAGCAATGCCCAAATATCGGGTTTATCAAGTTTGATATGACTTCTTCATACATCCTACATTGCCCAAATATTGGGTTTGATATGACTTGTTTTTACATACCTACAAATGGTTTGTAAATTTCTTTGTTTCCCAATAAGGAACTGTAATCGGTGCCCCGGCCTTCATGTTTAGAAAGGGTAACTTTTTTCTGGAAATCCAATGATAAATCTTCAGGCACTTGGCTAGAAAATATTTCTTTGTTGGCATCCACTGATATTTCCATGCAGGAAGGATCTTCATCAATCCTTAAGTTCTCATTCTTGATGGTCGCTACATCCTTAGCCATTGAACATCTAAGGTCATCCCTAACATCCTGCAACACTGAATAATGAGATACCAGTTATAAAAGAGGAAGCAGAAACAATTGTTCAAGTGCTTACGTTTAGAAATGTGAGTACTTGCTCCATGAGAGATGTTGGTACACATTCAAACTCGAGTTCCTTCAGTATTACAAGAAAATGATTCAGAAACTCTAAAACATAATGGATATGCGGTGAAGAATAATTGTTCATTCAAATGCAGCTCATGATGTTAAAGGTCTTCTTTGAGGAACTCTTGTTCTCCTTTGTACTTATCTTTATTTTTTGTTTTATTAATAAATTTCTCTATGTTGCTGACCAAACAAAAAATGCATATACATTAAAGGTCTTGCCCGATATACGAAAAGAAACCAGGATTTTGATAGTAAAGGTCTATACAACATAAACAAAAGTGCAGGTATGAACACAAGCTACAATACATGTTATCCTATATTGTAACCAAAAAACTATCAAATTAGTACTAAATAATGAGGAAAAGATAAATTCATACGTCGTATAAGAAACACTTAAAAACCATCTTTATTATCAACAATATATATATATATATATATATATATATAGATATATATATAAATATAAATTCTTACAATATCACTTCATTAAGAAACTAATTAAAAGAACCTTACAAGTTTGTATATCAAAAAACTTGACAATTCCCTCGCAAATAGTGTCAAAATGATATCAACATCCCCCCCCCCCCCCAACCACACAATAATTAAAAATAAAAAATAACAACAATTACACCATTTTGTTCCGTTTAAAATAAAATAAATCTAAGCTTCTAACTTTTAGGAGAAAATTCCCTTGTCAACATGGTTTGATTCAAAAGATTCAACATAACATGATATCGTATGCTTAAAGAAAGAGAAGAAGAAAGGAGGGAGGAGGGGTGGGGATGGGGACTCCTTTTAACATTTAAACTTCATCCTTTTCAATGGAATAACAAACAAGAACATTTTCCATCCGAAAGTTGCAAATTTCAGGAGGAAGTAGATTGAAGTGTATCTATTTAGTGTTTTCCCCCCCCCCCCCCCCCCCCCCTCCCATTCACTATTGGTAAGAACCATGTATCTGTTCGTGGATATAATGTATAGAAAACTTTCCGGCCATAGTTTGGATAGCTTATTAGTAGTAACATATTGGCTATTTCATCTAGGGAAACACCAACCTTGGTGCTGTTTGGTTGCCTGAATGTTGTTGCAAGTTACAGCGTCAAATTATCGGCATGAAATAGCAATGGAACCAACCAAACCAGCCCCACATATAATGCTTCCCTTTTATTTAACTGGGAAAATTTTCCAATAAATAACACATGTATAAGCATTATATTCTAAGCCCAAGTATTTCTTATACTATCATAAAAAGTTTTGGAGTAGTCAATGGGTTTTTAAGTTCATTTGATAAAGAATTTACAATAATTATATAATGTCTCCAAGGTTTTAATAAGTTAACAAATTTAGCTATGCTTCAATTTAGAAGTCTCTGACCTCAACCCGATTAGTGAAAATCCCAGCCGGAGTAACAGAGTTCTTGGGATTAAATGCATCAAGATATCCTTCCATTGACGCTCGTAAGCTGAAAGAGTAACAAATCAATTTAAAATGTAAAAACCAGTCTAAGAGTTATATAAAAGACTCTAGGAATTAAACCAAGGTTAGTTTGACAGATACAGATAACATAACTTATGTTTGGCACACACAAGGCATAAATTTTGCTAGATGTCAACAGATGCAGGCTACAAATCATATTCATCAGAAATTAGTAAAAACTATACGTGTTCATCTCTCATTTGCTTTTAAAAAATTTAAGGAGTCAAGCAGTTTTTCAATATAATAAGCAAGATATCGCATCAGAAGACAAATAAATGTGATGGGTAAACTACCATCCTTTAGTTTTAAAAAGAACAAACAAATGATTAAAGATTTTCTCAGTTCAATATTTTTATACTTAATATTTCCCCATTCAGGATTTTTATAGGTTAGTGACTTTAATCTGGACAATTGAGAAACGTATTGTTTATACAAAAAAAATTAGACCAATCAGAACACATGTCCCAAAAATCAACATTCAACATTAATAATCATCAGCCACAGTATTCTCCAAAACTCATCATATGGCCCTCGAAGTAATATGTGTGTCATGAGAAAAAGCCCTGTGCATATCACATGCCCGTCACCTTCTACCTTCCCAGAGATTGGGGTGTAAATGAGCCAAGTCAAGCTGAGCTTTAATGTGCTCAAGCTTGTATTAGAATGAGATTGTGTTTGAGCATGGCTCAAGTTTTGTCAAAACTCAATCGGCTTTAAGAGAGCTTGGCTTTAGAAGGACGGACGCTCAAAGATAAGGAGATGTTCAGGGAAGAAAAGGCCTGACCTCTGAGTTTCCCACGACTTTCTGGCAACATGGCCAAGAGATCTTTTCAGGTGGAAAGAAAGACGTTTGAAGTAGGGGTGGAAAATGAAATTGAGGGAGATTTCTGCGAATTGTTGAGAGGGGAAGAGGATTTTCCAGCAGCATCTACCTCAAAAAAGTTTTTCTGCAGAAAATCAGAGACTTCTTATTCTCCATCCTCCAAGGCAACGATACGAAGATATATTGGAAGGAACAAGGAGTATACAGAGAAGTGGTTGCGATGCTAAGATCAAATAACAGAGATAGAGCAATCTGCTAAGATCAAATAACAGAGATAGAGCAATCTTCATCTCTGAAATTCTGTATGATGGTAGAAACTTCATGATGATCATTCCTAAGGGCTTCAAAGCTAGCGGCTGAAAAAAAATTTACGAGGCTTTAAACTTCTGCTTGTGCTCTACAACAAATATCGGTGATAAGGCAGTGTTTAGGATGGCAGACGCACAAAAGAAGTCTTTCTTACAAGTTACTAGAGGTCCTGAACCATCGATGAAAGGGGAGTGCAAGGTTGAATTGCAAGATAACCGAAGTGTTTTTAAGCCAAATATTGAAGATGTGGAGGCAAGTGAGAAATTCTTGAAATCTTGTTTGGTGGGAAGATTTGTGGGATTTGGGGGGGGCGGGGGGGGGTGTTGTTGTTTCTATAACGGATATTGAGAGTTAGGCTACTAAAAGTTGGGGGTTTAGTGCTGGTGTGAAAGTCCACATGACGGCTAATGATCTCCTTCTTTCTGTCTGTCATTGGAGGTTGAATCGATTAGGGTGATGAACGAAGGTAGCAAATGTAAAGGGGAGGCTTTACTGCAATTGGACCGCTGGGGTTAGTTACAAAGTAGGATGTATGGAAATCATTAAAAATGTTGATACAATGGATCCAGATTTTGGGTGTGTCAGTTCATCTGTGGAGCTGGGATTTGTTTAAATCCATTGGAGATTATTGTGGAGGATATGTGGATGCAAAATTTGACTAGGAAGGGGATTGGGACAGAGTTAGGGTTTTAGTGAGAAATACAGCAGCTATTCCAAACTTTGTTGACATTCATGCTCATGGAGTTTGTTACAAGGTTCAAGATATTGAGGAGAAAGAACTAATAATTCTACCGGTCAATGAGGATGACAATAGATGATGCCTAGAAAGAGATAAAGGGAAGAGGAAGATGATGGAGGACGGAGGACAGAGAAGATCGAAACATGCAACAATCCGATGGTGGCCGTAAGGTGCAAGGAAGATGATGGGAAAAGAGGCACGCACGGTGGAGGCGTGTGGGAAGGAGGGTGGTGTTAGGTGGGGAGTGGACACGAGGAGAGAGAGTAGGGAGGAAAGGGGTGGTAGGTGAGGTGTCTCTATCAGTCTCTAGGGATTCAATTTTTGAATTTGGTAGAATCCAGACCGGTAAAGGGGCACGTGATAAGGGTGTGGTGGATAAGGTTGGGCCATTGTCATTTGGGCCCACTGATCCATGTGCCTCTAATGCCCAGTATTTAGAGAGAGTTGGGCTATCACTAAATAGGGACTAAACTGATTTGTTATTGAACGGTGGGGTCAGTTGGGCTTAGTAACTCACAGCCTAGAAGCCCAAAAGGGAGGAGGTCCTTGTGCCATAAGTGGATCAGTTTAAACTCCACTGCTGATAACAATTGCATGGGCAAAGGGGCTGAAGCAAACAACAACCGTTGTGAAAGCCAAAATGATCCACAAGAAGGAAGGTTTGTAGAGACAGGGGATATGCTAGGAGGTTTGGGGGATTTTTTTAACAGTAAAGAAAGGGAAGCAGATGGTATATTTTTTGTAGAAATTTCAATGATTGAGAGATGTATAGTGTTCTAAATTTTTTATATGATTGTAAGATTTCGTTGAAAGGGAGTGATACTTTGATGTGGCGCAAAGACCCTGAGGTTTATTCTCGGTGAAATCTTACTACATTTTTTTGGGTCCCAATGTGGCCACCCAAATAATCTCTTTGAATTCTTTGGACCTGACATTATGTTCATCTTATTCTTTTGTATTTCTCTGCTGCTGCATCATTTGCAACCTTAATTCCACAAACATTGGATGCTGGTCAACCTGGATTAACATGAAAAGCACAAATTAATTCGTCTTGCAAGCTAAAGTGGAACTTCTCAACAACTTAGAGGGGGTTTACTTCCAAGTGAGATTGATGGTGGAATGAGAACAAGTGGTGACTGAGACATCACAGCAGAATATGAACCAAAATTGGAGAGTCCAAAATCTTCCATAGTTGTGGTTCCAACAGGATTCTTGCATAGGATAGCAATAGCAATAGCATCTCTACTTCAAGAGATTCCATCTTGATGTCCATTACACTTACCCTATTGTTGAATTGAAAGCCAGGTCTTCTTGGCACCTTCTTAGTCTTGAAAAAAAATGCTTCAAACAATTCAATTTTCATCACCAATATAATAGATGGATAATTTTATCAAATAGTTAGCAGATTTTAATAAGTATGAATATTTTGCTATGATATGAAATTGATGCAGGATCCATGAAAACCTTGAGGATATGGCTACCTTGCTAAGGAAGGTGATGAGAGATACACAGGATCAAGTGGAAACTGGAAAGGGGTTAAAAAAGTGAAATTATAAGTTCAAGAGGGTAGTTAGAGAAGATAGTACCTAATTTGATTAAAATTCAAATTTGGAGTGATAACAATAACAAGATGGAATTGATTTAGTGAGAGGCAAGAAAAGAAAGGAAGTTCTTAAGGATAGAGTGGAGAAAGAAGCAAGAGAAAGGATACTTGTGTGTGTGTGGGAGAGAGAGAGAGAGAGTATAATACCACTAAAACTAGTAAACAAACTCGGCCTTAATTCAATCTCAATCCACTTTTCAAAGTGAAAATAGTACATGCTTTTTATAGGAGACGTTACTTCTTAGGGCAGTAATTACTATCTTCCTACAGAAGCAACAGGGTTACTTCGTTGGAAAGCAACTAGGGTACTTCCTAGAGGAGCAATTAGGATACTTACAAGAGAAGCAACTATCTTAACCTATAATTAACTATCTTAACCTATAATTAACTTCACAACAGAGTTAGTTCCAAAGAAAAAATTATACTCCTGTATGAATTATAATCATTCCAAAAATTATCCCAAAGATTATCATTTACTTAAAAATATAATCTTCTTTTTGGCAGACCAAAAAGAAAAAAACAGAGTTACTTCCACCATCATAAACTTACTTCTTAAGTAACTACTGATAGCCTAATATTGACTATTTCAATTACAACTATTAAGTAAACCAAGCTTTTCATCAAAAAAAAAAAAACACTATTAAGTAAACCAAGCGTGCCCCAATCTGGATTGTAATATCCCAGAATGATCCAGTTTTCCCCTTTCGAGTGAGCATGCCATGCACCATAAATGATAACCATCAAGATTTTAACCAAGGCTTCATTCTAACCAACTTTTTTTTTACTTAATTGTTAGAAATCATTAAAGGACTCTAGTTCTTAGTCACTTTGCCTGACTGAATTACATTGGAATCTGAATAAAACATCTCCAATGAAAACTCAAATGAGCCAAAGTCCTAATGCCACATTGAAATTCCATACATTTAACACTATCTTCCACAACAGAGAAACATCCCAAGTGACTCCCAATACACCAGTAAGACTTCTTGAAACAGATCAAAATGCATTGCTTAATATATCAAATGAAAATTTTATTTAAAGAGAAGTTAAGAAGACACTTAATCCGTTGTGAGTTTCTCTACCAAGCAATGCTATCTTTTGATGCAAAAAGTTGACACTAACAACTTCTTAGAAAAAGTCAAATTGAGGTCACTGAAATGCAAATAAATAGCATACCGTGTGCAATCAGAGTTCTTTGCTAAGTATGATTTCAGATCCTTGAAGCACCTTTTCTCTAAAGGCATGATTTCAGAGAGACTAGAATCTAACACAGGAAACAGTTTGCAAAGGACTTGGTATACAAGTAACTGCAAAAGGAAACCAGAAAAATGTAATATGCACCTAGATAACTTCACAATGCAAATGCAAGACTGAATAATGAGGAGGGGGGGAGGGGGAGAGAACAAACATAGCATTCATTGCTGTCAGAGATACCTGGGTAAAACCACGTAAACTGTGGTGATGTGAGGTTAACAATGGAACTATAGGAGGAAGTAATTCATCCAAATGCCTAGACTGAACTGCTTCAGTTGCATGGAGGATGACATTAGCGGCTATAAATACATATGAAGAAAGCGCCTGCAATTTATGCTCAAGAATTATAAAAACAGAAGTATTGTTTAAATGCTCGACACGAATTTTCATGAACAGCTTATCAAAAAATGAATATATGAAAGTATTTTAACTTAAAGTTTAAAAGGTATACACCACAAATATACATTGACGTACCACGAAAAATAAAGAACTGTTCATTTGGTCAGTGTCAGATAATCAGAAATGTACGTGAAAGAATGGGTAAAAAAAAAAGAGAGAGAGATAGAGAGAGAGATTAATACAAATGTCAATAAACATCGAGTGTTTGCCCTCAAACCCATATATGAGTCTATCAAATTTCATATTTAAATTATATGGTGGTAAAGGGCCATCTTTTATAGTTAAGAAAAAATGGGTAAATTACACTCACCTTCCTGAAGTTAGCCCAAATAACACCTTACTCACCCTGACCCCCTTTTGGAAAATTCCACTCTGCCTCAACAGTTGGTGACAGACTCCCTCCATTAGGTTGTTAATGGATGGAAAATGTTGATGCCAGCTATTAATTTTTTTCAAAATTCTTAGTTTACCCTTTATGTAGTTGTTAGGAAAGGGTTAGGAGAGAGAACCCACAGACCACAAATCCTTGAGGAGCCCTCTCCTCTACACACGAAACAATTGTTTGGTGTAGATGGAGTCTTGAATCAGTCCCAATCATCGTCTACTTCAACACTTTCATTGTTCGTAGTGACGCGGCTTCAAATGAACGGAATGCAACAAGCTTCTCCACAGATTTAACTATGGTGTTAATCTTTTATGAATCTCCAAAATTTCTTTCGAATTTAACTATGAAGATTGAAGCTTTTTTCTCTCTTAAAGTTTTTTTTTCGCAAAGTATAACTATCTAGCACTTATTCTTTTCCCGTTTCTATATTAATCTTCAAGAGTGCATACCTTCTCCCTTTATATCTTTAGCTGGTTCGAACGTTCATATTTCGAACATTGGGATCGTAAGTCCATAGTTTTACGAAGCTTGTCTTTTATGGAGACACAACTTGGCATAGGTGAGAGAAAAACATCACACCCAATATGCAAGCTTTTTTCTTCAAAAATCGGAGCTCTCATAGTTTCCAAACGAGGTCCCCAACAGCTCTATTAGAATCTCCACTTGAGATTCAAAATCTGATCTTGGGTTGTTTTCTTCCGAAAACCAGTAGACTGCCCTCAGCTGGTGGTGCCACAATGTAATCCTGCGAAGCATACTGCCGGTCAAGCAGTTTGTGGCTCCAGTCAACCACCAGAGGCTCTTCCCAGCCTGCCTTTCTCGGTCATAGCTTCTGTCGATCGCTGGCACGGACTTCGATCAACCCAGTTGGATCTAGTCAACCTATTTTGTATAGATTTGACATTCTTAGTTCCAGGGCTTCCAATACTTAACCAAATCTCTTCAAACTTCTTCCAACACCTTTTGTACTTGATCATCACCTCATTTTGAATCCTTGAAGCTTGTATAATTACCTCGTTTTGCATGTGAAGCTTGAACTTGGCCTTTGTAGCTTAGTTGGTCATTCTCACTCATGTGACTTGAACTATTGAGTTGGATTTACACTTCATCCAGGAAATTTCCATCTATAACCGTATACCTTTACAATATGTAATAAATATATATAATACCGTGAATATGATATATCACTTAGTTTAAATTTATTTTTTTTTTCTTTTTCTTTTTTAATTGGCTAAGCAATGCACACTTTTTGCACCATACATACCTCATACTTATCTTATAAACATTTTATTTATAATATTTTAATTCTAAATTGTTTATTAGAGTCTTTCATTATTTTCCAAAATCTTATTGGAAATTTCCACATTTTACAACTAATTCCCATCATTTCTCTAAATCGATATCAAAATTTTCATTTTTCTCAATATTTCTCTATTTTTCAAACCCTTGATATCTTTGCTGATATCAGCATTAAATCCTTGAACACATCTCACCTCATCTTCATCTTCCTCACTAAGAGAAATTAACCTGTCATCGTTAATGCCGTCAACTCCAACAAGCTACCATTACTCATTGAGAGAGGCAACCCATATTTCAACCACAACTCCCAAAAAGTACTCCCATCACCTCAATTCAACAAATCACATTCACCACCATATACCTCCACTAACACTACCCTCCACCACCTCTGCTTGCCACTCCAACCAAGTATATATCAACCTCCATTACAGACAACCATTTAACCACCAACCATACAACCGCCATAAGAAGATTAAAAGAGCATAAAAGAATAACATAGAAAATATAGTAGGAGAAAGACAAGAGGCACAAATACCTTTCTCTCTACTCCTCGTAACCTCTCCCCTACTCTATCTCTCCAAACCCATTCCCCTGTTTTCCTCTTAAGGTAACATGAAATTATTTATAGGTTTGAATTATTTTTCAGCTAAAATTGTTCTCAATTGTGAATGCTCAGTGTATGATATTAACACTTTAAATTGCAACTTCGAATAACAACTAGTTTTTATATTCATCGTGCTAAGAAATTCATGGTTCAAAGTCTTGGCCGCGAACATCATCAAGTCTCAATCATGGCCATCTCAGTCATGGTTTGCTTGTCAAGTCTCAGACAAGACACAACTTTATGTCCAAAAGAATGTTCAAGTGCACCTGATATATACATATATATATATATATATATACATATATATATATAGTCCTTCTATTATCAAGTGCATTCCATGCCAAAAATAAAGTTGATCTGAGATTGATTTCTCTTCAATCCAAAACATACTTTTTTTTAATCAATAACAATCGCTCATTTATGGACATTTTGAATGAAACAGCTCTTAATCTTAGATCAACTTTATTTTTGGCATGCATGACCAACATATGAATCAAATTTAATCTAACAGTTGGTCTAGCCAAATGCGAGTCGCATGTAAGAATTTTGGAGTGCACTTGATGCAAAATTCAGGTGCACTTGATAATATGCCTCTTTGAATGTGAGCTGTTCATTGCAAATTAACGGCCAAGATTGGGTTACGCAGAGGGAAATACCCAGGTGACATTGCCTGGTGGAACCGAACTGTATATATATATATATATATAAGAAAAGATAGGGCAATCACATAGTAACCATCAAATAAAACATATAATATGGTTTTAAAAATATCAAACATTACTAGCTTGCTACTTTACCATGAAGGTATATTAACACCCGCATTGGGGAAAAATGAAGGAGAAAGAGAAGAGACGGGGATTTTAAACTGCTTTTGTAACTCAAAAATGAAAAATCTCATATCAGCCACCTTGGCCCGGATCTCAACGTCATGTCTTGATTTCGCTAAGATCTCGACATCAAATCTCGATCTCAGCTGAGATCATGGCTATCTTAGCCAAGTTGACATATGCCTATATATAACTTGACTCGACAAAAAATCTCGTCTTGTACCCTACCAAGATAGGTACATTTCGTCTGTCTTGGTTTGGTTTTGTTACTAACAGGATCTCCTTTTGCATTAGAAATATTACATGATCTAGCTGCAGCAGCAATTCTGGTCCACACCCACAGAGTGGTGGGCACCTAGTTAGAGGGTTGAAATGGTGGTTACCTACTAGTCTTCTATTTGTTGTAATGAAGTTAGAGATCTATCTCAAAATTTTTAGTTTTTTGACAACCCTAACTTTTAGAATTTGGTTGAATTTAAACAATTCATTACCATTTCTTGAATTTTTTAAAAGAATGGAGGTGTGGGTAGTTTAAGATGCTATGGTGGTGGTTGATGTTATGTTACATGGACTCGCATATTGTACCCAAGGTACCCATGTTGACATGACACGACACGAGTGCCAGTATGGGATCAGTGCCATATCTAGAAAAATCAACTAGATACGGCTATGACAAGGAGGAGAAGAAGAAGAAGAGAAAGTACATATCTTGTCGCCAAAGGTGTCATTGGAGGTGTCATTAGAGGACGAATGCCAAAAAGGTGTTAGAGTTAGGGTCAGTGATGCCATAAGAGGAGTAGGTTGACATAGAGTTCGCCACACTGGAACTATCTAGGGTTTCTCTAGAAAGGGAAACAAAATTTCTTTATATATGTGTGTATGTGTGAAGCATTACTTAATATATGTGTCGGTGGCTAGCTATAGTTCTAAGTGTGAAGCATTACCTAATACAATGTTCCTACCATTAAGTCTCCACCACGGTTCAAAGTCTTGGTCTTAGTCATCGTCGCATTGCAGTCTCAGTCGTCTCGATCTGGTCCATCTCGTCGCATTTCGGGTGAGACGTAACTTTACGCATTAATGAATGTTTTTTTTTTTTTTTAAATGAAAAAAATTATAGAAAAATGAATAAAATAAAATAAAACAATAATATTGGACCATTAAATAAGCAAAATAAATAACTTGGGACACACAATATGGTAAAAAATATCAACACAAGCCTTAGTGCAAACTTGAAAATGCACTATAAGTCTATTAGGTTTTTGATACCTAAAATAATCCCAAATAACACAAATAAATATAACATATCAATGATCAAGTATACGTTTTGACCGATGGGCATTCATTAATATTTAATTTATTTCAAAATAAAACCTTACTATATACTTGATTTGTTCTCAGATATCGTCTCACCCCTGAACAAGACTAGGTTAACCCAACGGTATCTTGTCCATCTCGGATGAGACTTTGAACCATGGTTTCCACATTGTGCTATTTTGTCACCATAAGAAGCAATTTCCCAAAACGGAAAGAAAAAACAAACACATAATTTTGGTAATAAGCAACAATCAAAATTTACCCAGAGTGGATACAAAATCTCGAACACACTATTTACCTGAGGCCTCATATCATAATCACGTAATATAGGAACTAACTGCTCCCCAACCTGTGACATAAGCAATAATATAAGAACTAATGAGGAGCTAACCAACTTCTAGATTCGATAAATTAATTAGTAGGTGCCAAATAAATGACGGGAAAACAATTAGTAACTTCTTGGGATTTTTTATTTTTTATTTTATCTTTTTTAAAAAAATGGAAAAACAATTCTCACAAGAATCAAGTTGAATGTCAAAAACAATACATTGTTACAAAGCAAGAATTTAGTATAAAGGCAAGTTGTCGTAATTTCGTCATTAAAAATCATATAGCACATAACAAGTTTTGAATGGTTTAGTTCATGTTGGCATTAACCAAAAAATCCCCACCTCAGTCAGTTAATTTCAGAGTTGAACCAAGAAGCGAAACCAAATTGAGTTCAAGATGGTTTCAATCTAAATATACATAAATTTATTCCAATTAAGTTTTGAATGGGTTACTTGTTACCACTTACCACATATTGATTTATAACAAAACATCAAATATTGGCAGGCCTACATTGGTAAGCCTAAAAACTAGACCACTGAGAGAACGCAAGTCTAAGAGCAAGGAGAGCCCACTATACAAGCACATGTGTGGTTTCTTATTTCTGTTCTTTTTTTTTTCTTTCCTTTCTTTAGGATTAGGGAAAGGTGTTTTGTCAATTGTCATAAATTAAGAGACTGAGAAGGAAAAATTTTAATTATTTTTTGAGGGGGGAAAAAAAAGCAACAGATAACCTTCTCCTGTTTAATTCTGTAGAGTTCAGACCAGTCACCAAGGTATACATGGACAGGTCTGTAAGCAATTATGCATAAGACTTTTATTGGCCTGAAACTGGAAACAAGATTTTAGACACTGAAAAATAGCTGTTAACACGGTTTATGAGTGGCTTGCAAATAAGCATTCAGGAATTTTTAAAGTTTATTCTAATTTGGACAATTTCTGAGGCACACTGGTACATATAAAATGGAAACAAAGTTTAAGTGCCTCCAAGTTGGAGTTGCTTTGGACGCTAGAGGTGATCAAGGGGCCCCAATCCCCCAATGTTCAAAGTAATGTGCCCCCAAGTGTTTAAAGTAATATGCAAGAAGCTAAGCTTCATACTTCTCAATCCAAAACCTGGAGGCCAATGAGAAAACCTGGACCCAAGCCTAACACTGTCGCATTGCCAATACAAAACCGGAGTTGCGAATCTGACCATAGTTGTGAGGTGTGGCAAGTTTGGACACAAATCTTTGGAATGTCAGAAAGCATCAAGGCTCATCTCAACAAGGGAAAACAGCTGTCGATTGAAGATAAAGAACCCAATTATGCGGCTGCTTTTGAGGAGAAACCAATTAACGATGAGGGTGCCTTGAGGAAAACGAAAAATTATCGTATGTGGTGATAGGGGTGAAGCACCCGTTACATATAAGAATCTTTACACTGTCTACTAAAATATGTAATTAGCCAAGAATAAACACCGTATTGCCTTTTCCTGAATATGCATAATTAGCTCACCCATTAACAAAATAAAAGGACTGGGGCACAATGATAACCCTCATGTAAGCCTCTTGTGGATGGAATTAACTTGTCTCTTTCCCAAATGTTCTAAAGCTAACCATATATTGATCCGATGTGGCATTAGTCACCTCAACACACCAATTTGTACAACTCTTAACATTCACAATGGACGAGGGAGAGATTATGTAGCAATTAAATTCTTCAATACTCAGACTGAACTTCTTCAAATGGAATACCCCCCCCCCCCCCCACCCAAAAAAAAATAATAATTAATTAATTAATAACCATAATAAACACAAGAAAAAAAATAAAAATAAAAAACAACAAAAAAAAATGAATGTTAATGTTTAAGAGAGCTATATAATGAATATTTCTTCCAATAAAATAACCCGGAAAAAAGCCAGCCAGATTCCTTCTATGAAATGATTAAAAACAAATCTTACCAATGATGGAAACTTCAAATATATATGGATTGCGAATGTTTCCAAGTATTGGCGAACAGCGGGCAAGTTGTTTCTCTACAAGGAAATACAAGTTGTGAGTCTTAGATTCTTCAGCTACACGACTTAAAAATGGAAGTAACAGTGTAATACACTGTAGAAATCCAAAAAAGAAAATATGAATTGTCTATTAGCATCATAACTTCCA